>CM077288.1:63835420-64022920 GCA_039654925.1 Anguilla pacifica
CACACAATAAGAGCACACCCCGTGCGTGTTCCATGCTATTTCATGGCCTGTTCTCTATACATTTCCCAGTGTCCCTCAGTGTTTATGACACGTCGTCTCAGAAGTTATGTCTCTAAACCTCTAAAGCTGCCCCACTTCAACGCCCCCTGCCTTGAACCCCCCCCCCCCCAGGGGCAGGGAAGATAAGACAGCGGGGGACCGGGCAATAAACTCAGGTCTGTCAGCGAAAAACCCAAAAGCATCATGTCACAGCTTCTTCTTCCCTGACACCAGGGTGTGGAGGGATGGGAGGGGGGGGGGTCACTCTGGATCAGTGAACCAAAGCACCAAGCCTCCAGGAGAGCCAATCAATCGATCACTCCGTCAAGCAATCAGTCGGTCAATCAATTAATCATTCAATTTAGTTGTCCTTTAAAATAGCATAGCTGTTTGTAAACAGGAATAGTCGCAGTGTTTATTGTGACAGCCAGACGACAGCAATAGACAGGAGTAATGGAGAGGATGAGATTAGCCTCAAATGTGAATAGGACTGAAAGGCTATACAAAGGAGGAGGTTCAGGTGGAGGGTGGGGCGGGGGGGGGGGGGGGGGTGAAGGTACGTGCCTGTTCCCCCTCTGCATTCGGGTGGAGGGACAGGGCTGAGTTTTGGCACTGGAGTTTGGGGGGGGGGGGGCTATGACTAACAGCTCCTCAATCCCCTCTTCTGCTGACAGGGGAATTATCCTCGTTAGCTAATAATCCCTCCCCAGCTAAGAGCTTTAGCTCGGCCTGTCATTTCAGGTGTCCTGAGAACCAGCTCACCAGCTCAGGTAAGGGGGGGGGGGGGAGTTTGGGGAAGTAGGGCAGAGGGTGTGGTCGGAGGCCGAAGTGTTAAAATTTCTGCTTTGTGTGTTTTCATTTTGTATTGGTCACGTCGGTTTTTTGCGGGCCACCACAGGTGTGTTTAAACAGCTGGGCCAACGTTTGCCTTGCGCTGTTGTTCTGTTATTGCAGTCTGTTATTTCACTGTGCTTTTTATTCCAAAAAGGTGTCGCAGGGCAACTGCTCCCCCCGGGAAAAATAAAACGATATGCCCCATATTCCGGGTTCCCCCACGCTTGGTTCTCATACCAAATGGGAATAGCCCGTTGGGAGTTGCGTTTCTCCGACATTTCCAGCTGTTAAGTTCAGGCAGAGGGTAATGGAAATATTAAATATTTATAAAAGATAAAAGCAGCTGTATGGATGCCGCATTTCAACCCAGAATGATGTTAAAACTCTTTGCCATGGTTACCTCCATATATCAACCCCAGGGGCATACGGTTCTCCAGAGCTACCAGGTGGTTTTACCATGCATCACTCATACGGATGGATATATGCGATTGTGCGCGTGCTCACTTATCTGTGTGTGTGTGTGCTTGTGTTCTCTGCGTTTGTCTGTGTGTGTGTGTGTGTGTGTGTGTGTGTGTGTGTGTGTGTATTTGCATTTGCATGTCTGCACGAGTCTGGTTGTGTACATCTTTGGACTTTGTGTGTGAATGAGAGAGAGATAGAGAGCATGTATGTGTGTGTGTGTGTGTGAGAGAGAGAGAGACAGAGGGAGGGAGGAAGAGAGAGAGAGAGAGAGAGGAGAGAGAGAGAGTTTAAGTGTGTGTGTGTGTGTGTGTTTGTGAAAGAGAGTGTGTGTGTGTGTGTGCGTGTGTGTTTAAGTGTGTATAATTTGTACCCTTAATCTTAATCTTAATACCAGCCATGGTATAAACTCAGCCGAAGTGCTTTGAAGTCTATTAAAGTGCCAAGGCTGCAGCCAAATATAGAGCGCTAACTTTTCCTAAGATTAACTACAGTTACCCAAAGGACACCTTTATATAGGCACAGCTGCATGACATCACTGGGACGACTCACCGTATGACCACTGCTGGAGAGACTGGGGGAGAAGGGAGGGAGGGAGAGGAAGAGGTGGAATAAAAGAGAGAAGAGGGAAGACAAAAGGGTTGGAGGCTGGGTCCCACCCTCCAAACCCATCACACTCAACCTCTTTCTATCTTTTTCTTTTGCTCTTTCTCAGGGGAGAGAACAGAGGGAAGACGGAGGAGAGGTGCTGGAGAAGGAGGCGGAGAGCAGGATGGGTTGAGGAATAATGGAGGGATTGAGGGAGAAAGTGTAGAAGAGGGAAGGACAGAGCAGAAGGAAGACAAGAAAGGTACAGCAGGTGAGAGGAAGAGAAGGTAGAGCGGTGAGGGATAAGTAATGAAAAGGAGCGAGAGAGAGAGAGAGAGAGAGAGCGATACCACTTCTCTATTATCATTATTTTAGCTTTTCTTATAATTGTTCTTTTAACTGTCATAACAGTAAAGTTGTTGGGACAAATAAAGTTTCAGCAAGATATACTAACATAACATAACAACACATTATGATGAGAACAGGCCCAACAATGCGTGCCAATTTCCTGACTAAATTGTACCTAGTGCTCTGAATACCTACAGACTAAATAGTATGTAACATCATTTCACACCTGGTCTCGAAAATCGTCAGTGTTTCTGCCTCTACTACGTAATCTGGCAGGCTATTTCACACATTGACCACTCTCTGTGTGAAAAAAAATTCTTCCTGATATCTGCACGGAATTTACCTTATGCTTATTTCCATTTATGTCCTCTCATTCTTCCAACAGAACTCAACATGAAGAATCTCTCATTCACTTTGTTGATCCCCTTTATGAATGTAAAAATTTCTAAAAAGTCTCCTTTTACTGAGCTTGAAGAGATTAAGCATCTTAATTCTTTCCTCATAGCTGTTATCTTTCATACCAGGAATCAATAGGAATTGATTGCAGGAACATTGTTACAGCAAAAGAGCATTTAGATTGAATCCAAAGTGGGACGGATAAAGTGACAGATGGACAGGGAGAGATAGAGAGAAAGGAAAGACAGAATCTTGTCCTCTTTTCTTTACCTCTCTTTCTCCTTGGGGATTAAAGATAGACAGACAGACAGATAAGCGTGTATGTGGGGGGGGGGGGGGGGCGGGGGGGGGGGGGGGGTGAGAGTGTGTTTTTGTCCCAGGGCCTGTTTCCAGGTCCCTGCCATCCCACCAGGCCACTCAGGGCACCTGTGACTCCAGGCCGTGGAGACGGGAGAGGGGGGTCAGGGGTCACCGCACACACGCAGGGGGACTTCAAAGGGGTCCCGTAACCGCGACGACCCATATTGCTTCCATGTGTCAGCACAGTGCTGTGGGGTTGGCCACCTTGAAGAAGTATGTGTGAGACACCGCATGGGTCTGTTTAAAAGGTGTTTTGGACCATCGGGTCATTACTCCCCACCCTCCCTGGATAAGTGCCAGGGGAGCGTGGGGGTTGGGGGGGAAGACAAATATAAACCTGTTTTTCTCTCGTTTTGACCAGATATATATTTATGGCTGGAAGAGTGAGAAAGGAAGCAGATTGATTTGAGCTACTTTCATATCTGGTTTACGGCTGTATTAGTACTGTATGGCAGTTCTCCTGTATAACACAGCATAGAGACTGGTGTGAAAATAAGATGGAACTGATCTGCAACCTACAGAATAGTAGGATTCCTTTATGGGGATCTTATTTCAAAAATAAACAAATAAACAATTCTCTCTACTTACTCTCTTCAAGAACCTTCAAGACTGCTAAATCTATAGCACGAATGTGTTGTGATAGAAGTATTAGAAAATACCATATAAGTAACAACATGAATGGTCTCCCTCAGTAGGTGAGAGGCACCAACAGTAGTTTGTTAATATTATTATCATTATGATTATTATTGCGATTATAATTATTATTATTACAAGTCAGCTCATTATCATTATTGTGCAAGCATGGATTACTAAACAGGCATATTGGGCGCAGGCTCAGTAGTCAGAGGGCCCAAAACCACCGTAGAACGCGTGCTACTTTTTTCAGTAACAGGAGTCCCTAGAAGCGTTCATGCAATTACATATAGAGATAGCCACAGCTATACCTGTAGCTATACCTGCAGGCTAGTAGTAGTAGCAGAAGTGGTAGTCGGCTAGTTTCAGAATTTCATTAACACTCGGCCTGCAGTAACTGAGGCCTGTGCTTAAACTGAGACCCTCAGTCGGTAGGTAACAGAAAGGGCTTGTTATTTGGGGCTAAACCCACAGACGTGCGAATCTCTGGGGCTAAATTGGGCCGCCGCGCCTCCCCAGCGCTAACCCTAACCCCCATCAGCGCTGTCCTTCAGATGCTAATCTCGTTAGCCAGGATTTAGCCCTGCCTAATCCGCACAGATAGCTGCTTTCCCCACAGCGGGAATCGAGACCCTATCTCTGCAATGCGGGACTGCTGCTGAGTGTGCAGGTAAACGCCATTTTCCGTTTCCCACCTGTCCGAAGCAAGTTTCGCACGGAACTTCTCGGAAGTTACGGGCGAAACTGATACCGTGGTGTTCAGAAATAAGATTGTGGTCGTTGTCAGGTAGAGTAGGAGGGAAGTGACAAATGTAGACTGGTTTGGTATTTGGGGCGCTTTGCTGCAGGTGGCGTCGTGGGAAGGTGAGGTTTTGAGTGGTGACAGGGCCTTTAAATGTTTCTGGCCAAGTGCGAAAATTAAAATGGAGGGGCGGAGGAAATGTTGGAATATATCCAAGAGGGATTGAGGACCAGTTTTGCAATGATAAAAAGTCTCGTGTGTGCTGATGCAGCTGTGTGCGTGTGAGAGGAGAGCGAAAGGGAGACATATGGAGGAAGCGAAAAAGGTGAAGAGAGGGTGAACTCAATGAATGTGCTTTCCTGCTGCGTATATTATCGTTATGTTCAATACCGTTCAGCACGTCATAGTTCCTTGGTGAGGGGGTCAGTGTCAGTGGAAGTGCAAAGTGAAATTCCTCGTTTTAAATCAGCCCTGATAGAATATATTTCATTCTGATGGAATATACATCGTCGTTTCATGTAAGCTCTGCCAAGTGCTTAACCCTGAACATTTCGGTGTTACAGTGACGGTGTTAATTCGGAATGCCGCAGCCTGATTCTGAAGCCAGCTGTTGTGTGTCCGATGTAGCCTACACACCCCACTGTACACTTTGATAAACTCCTTTAAAACGTTATTTGCTCCGAAGAATTGTAGACGGGAGGAAGTGAGGCATACGGTAATTTTCACATCTTAATTTATCTTAATGTTGAATGGTTTAGGGTTTTTTTTTAAAAAATGTGTACGAAGCAGCGCAACTTTGTCCTGATGCTGTGTGGGCTGTATCAGCCTTGCCCACACCTGCTCCGAAAACAGTTTGTCAGGATGTTTCCACGGTGACCAATGAAAGCGTTTTTTTTGACACATTTTGGCTTCGTCAAACCGCTTGCTGAAACCAGTTTCCAGCTAGGACCAAAATAAGACAGGATGTGAACCTAATAATAACTTGACAGACATGCTAAAGGCTCGAGCGAACTGCTGTCATAAAATATTTGTGGTAGACAGGGCATTGATTCTCTTTTGTCTCTGTGGTCTGGTTTATGTAGTTCGCCCACCGGCGTGTTGTTTGGGGCTTTTGTTTTTGGCCACATACGTGCAGCTGAAGTGAGGGAATTTTTTTACAGTCTGTTTACTGCTAACAGTTCAAAAAGCTTTTCAACAGGTCGCCCCACTTACGGTGTTCAGTTTTGCAATAAAATAACTTGACTCTCTTTACCGAAGATGATATGGGTGGGTTTCTTTGTTCTGTATATATCCTCAGCCTGGCAGTATTACATGGGGACACTGGGGTGAAGATGATCCATGTATTTTCAGCCACCAAAACTGTCCCGACAAGATTAAGGTCAAAGTCTTTGGCCCACTAAGTGCGAGGGACAAGTTGGCTTGTGATGGCAGCGAGGGTAATCCCCCCCCCCCCCCCCAATATACATATCCTACCATTTCTACTGCCGTCGAGTGTACCTTATCTATTGAAAGCTGGACCACTGAAGAAAATGGAAAAAGGTTCATAAAACCGTCTGTTTGTTTGAAATGATTGCTTGAAATTAACAATGATGATTTGAAAATGCCAACGATATTTGAAACTTTCAAATGTCGTCTGAAATGTCAGCATTTACATTGTGTGGGCTGAGAATGGGCTCATCCAGGAACGTGTAAATGTGGCCTTCATATTGCTCCAAACCAGCAGATCTATTTTCCCCTTTTATCACCTCCCTCTCTGGCTTTCAACAGACGAGCTACCCATCAGCCCAGTGGAATGCGTCAGTGAGTGGGGAGGTTTAATCGTTTAAGAGGAGAAACACCTGTAACGCACTGGATCTGTCAGTGTAGTGTTATTGATCGTTATTGATGCTATGATGTTCTGTGGCTAGCCTAGCATTATCTGGTTGCCGTGGTGACCCCCCCACCCACCCACCCCTTCTGTGCTGCCAGCCTCTAGGATGTTTAGCTGGGTGGTGAAAGTGGTTCCCCAGCCCCCTGAACCCCCAGCAAAACTCGGAGAGGAGAAACCCAACGCCCCGGCTCCTGCACCAGTAAGTGTGTGTGTATGTATGTGTGCGTGTGTGTGTTCATGCGTATGTGAGGTAGAGAAAGATTTTGTGTGTGTGTTTGTGCGTCTGTGTGTATGTGAGTGTGTGTGTGTGTGTGTGTGTTCATGCGTGTGTGGCCGGTAGAAATTGGCACATGTGCGCGCACACACACAATGTACACACATTACTGTAAATGTGTATTCGTGCATGTCCCTGTGTGACTGTGCTGGCTGATATTACAATATGATTTCTGTCGTTATTTTTTTTTTATTCCATCTGTCAAAAAACTCCCTGTTTTGTTCCTCTACAGAATACAACAGTGACAGTAAAACAGGAAGTAAAGAAAGAAGGTGAGGATTTTTAAATATGATAAAACCTCCTGAACCTCGAACCCTGAAGCAGGACCCATGGCAATTCTTCTTAGCCACTGCATTCTCAGCCAACGCTTAGCAACCAAACTGTTCTGCACTGTTGCCAGGGCCATGCATAGACTTTTTGAGGGCCATAATGCTCAAAATAAATGGTGCGTCTGTGGTAAGCTGGACTGTATAAAATTGCTGCAGCAAAAAAAAGGTGTACTTTTCCTGTGTCTGGACAGGGGGCATATGCTTCAGCATTATGCTGATGTCTAATTGTGCTCATGCCAGAATGTTGCTGTAATGTTGTGGGAAAGCTACATGTCTGCTAGGAAGTACGTGCAGTGTAACATTAGAGGTACAATATGATCATCAGTAGACAAGACATAGTCAGTAGTGTGGGGGTCAGTGTGGGGGTAATTGGGCTGGTGGGAGGCAAGGTTTAGCTACAGAGCCACTGATGATGTCATTCACCTTGCTTCTTCATGTTTTTGTGTTTTGACAGAACCTAAGGCCAAGACAGAGGAAAGAGGCACAGAAACAGGGTAGGTGTTTGTGTGTGTGTGTGTGTGTGTGTGTGTGTGAAGTGGCAGTGCATTTCCCTGGTCTTCTCTCTCTTTGATTCTATTATTAAGGTTATTAGGACCTTCAGTCTCAAAGCTTCAGGAATGTTCTAAATTGTGCTGTATTATGTATTCATTTTATTTCCGTGGCAAAATCACATTAAAAACAGTGGAATAATGGGTTTTAATTCTGACGGCTCTATGTCTACCTCCCCACCCTTCCACCCTCTCACTCTCTCAGAAACCAGACTGGTGTGCTCACCTGGATCTCCCACGGATTCATCAATGCCCTGCCCCAGCCTGTGGGCACCCCAAAACTCGACAGGGCCAACCCTGAACCGGAGGTACTCGCAATGTGACGAATATCACAGAGGCACCCGAACATTTTACTGTCCAGCCATAAAATAAGAGGATTTTACTCGGTTATATTTCCACTGTCCATGTGTTTTTCTCTGTTATGAAAATGTCTCATTATATACTGTATTTAACAGACAATAAGCTATTTTGATTCAGAGTTTGCGGCCATGTTTAATTCATTGTTGCGCATCTGCTCAAAATGCAGTGTCAGCAGATGCTTCCACCCCTGGTCAAACCTGACATTTGACCTTTGTGTATCACACATGCGATTCTGTGCAACTTCCTGTTTCCTTCCCTCTAGAAAACCAAAAAGGAAGAGAATGCCGTGGACACCAGGTAACGTCGACATCGTAGTCGTAGAACGACCTGATCAAACATGGCCTCTCCTTCTTATTTGTAGATGGAGGACACACACTCAAAGAACGCCATGTTTTAAAACTACTGATTACATCAAAGGTACTCATAATTAAACAGTGAAAGTGAGAATTTTGTCTCATCCGACCATCTGTCTAACATACAAAGACAATATGACAGGGAGACATGACAGTCAGTCTGAGTCACACTTGGGTCCAATAATTAATTGAAATACTTGAACCCTTTAGACACAAGAAAACTTCCAGACACTGTGAAAATACCAGTTTGTTCTTCTTTCATGTACGTTTTGGTCAGTAATGCCTTGGAGAAAATTCCCAGGGATCTGAGGGAGTGTTTTACTGACATCCAAAGAGTTGAAGTATTTCAAGTAGACATTTGACCCAGGTCAGCTCTGAGCGGGATGTTCAGTCCTGTAACTTTAAAAATCTGCTCCACAGCCTGGTCATTAAGATAGCATTGACTTTAATCTTCCCGGGTCCTTGTGGCATGAACACATGGTGCATGTAGGACGGTGAACTACATCTCTGAGACTCGAACCCTAAATAGTGGTCAGAGTCTGTCAGTGTGGTTTAAATTTAAGGACGGTAGTGATCTCACTAAGAAGACATGCACCACACAACAACAGCTTTGGGATTTTTTTTCCCACAAAATCTCCCTTTTCTCTAAGAGTGGGTTTGCTAAGCTCATGTTGATTGACATTTCATGGGTTGTGAAAGTCTGTGGACTGAAAGGCACAGGTGCTTATCGTTAGATAAACAGGTATGCTGCTGGGAAGCACCTATATTGGTCTTCTTGAATGACTCATTCACTCTGATGGAAATAGAGAGGGACGATTAGTCAATACATCACAGCCCTGGAGGGGGTTCAGGTGTGATGAAGGTCAGATCTCTCTCGTACCATTAGGGTTCAACAGTGGTCACGGTCTTATTGGTCTCTGACTTCTATGGCCCTGGTTAGGCTTGCATAGTTTGAGGTTATCTGGGTTAACTTCCCAAACACAAACATGCAGCCCTGTTCCAGCCCCCCCCCCCCCCTTGACACAGGGAAAGGGGTGGGGGCATTGGGGTCACTCTCGGTTGATTAAGACCCTGTCACACATCTGACCCTATCACGCACTCCACCTTTAAGATCAACAATATGTGATTAGAATGTTATTAGCTGAACATTCTAATGCTGATGTAACAGTCACTACTGGGAACTGAAAGCAATGGAGTTCTAGAACACTGGCATAGAGTTTTAAAGAGAAAAAAACATTCCAAAAAACCTACTCTTCGAAGGGCAGGCTAATGAGTGTTGTGTTATTCCTGGGGAGGGTTTTGCTCTCGGGGTGATTGACGTGTGTTGTGTTATTTCTCTCTTGTGTGACGGACAGCTGTACGCCTGTTGAAGAGTGAGTAGATGTGCAGCACTCTTAGGCTTTTTGGCTTATGCTTAAGCACTTTAATTCAAGGCCAAAGAGGCTCTTTGTAATGCTACACAAAGAGCACAAGCTTCTCTGATTGCAGAAATAATAACTCAGCGTCGCTATTAGTTACACTTGTGCTATTCTTATGCACTATATAGGAATGCATTTGGTTATACATCAGGTGATCTCTGTATAGCACAGATAAACCTGGGGAAGCAAACTGCTGGACCCCCCACTTCTAATACCATCTCCACTGTAGGAATGTGGTGGGGGGTGGGAGGTGGGGGGGGCTCTCCTCTGGGGCCTCCGGACAACCCAGTATATGAAGGGCCACCTCACTTGGCACAGGACAACTTGATGTTTGTTCAAAACAGAGAATAGATGCGGCTACATGGCAGACGCATCAGCGCTTAAAAAAACTGTTGCATACTGAACCAAATTACATTCTTTTTTTTTTACAATTAATTTTTTTAGGTTTTGGAAAGTTTTTAAAGTGTTGAGTATGCAATTGCAGCATCATAAAAACCAATCACATTTTGTATCTCATTGGAAAGCAGAGAATCAATTGAAAATTGAAAAAAAATGACTAAATTGCTCCACCTACTGGCTGTAAAGGAAAACAACAGCAAGCACAAAATTACAGCATACAGTGCAGAAGCCTTGCATTCTCACTTTCATACCACAACGAGACACATCTATAGAACAAAAATATTTAATATTTGTGTTAAACTAATGTGATGCGTGCACAGGCAAGATACCCGACATCAGGGGTGTCCAATCTTATCCGAAAAGAGCCGGTATGGGTGCAGGTTTTTGTTTTAGCCCAGCACTGTGATACTTGATTCAGCTAATTAACGAATCATGTTCTTCAATCAAGGCCTTGATAAGTAGAATCAGGTTTCTTAGTGCTGGGCTAAAACAAAAACCTGCACCCACACCGTCCCTTTTTCGGATAAGATTGGAGACCCCCCAGCCTACACAAACCATCCAGCGGATTTTTTCTCAGACAACATTGGATTGCACAAATTTAGCTCACTGGAAAAAGTACAGCCTTATCCATCAACTGTCAACATTAATGCTGCTTGCTGCTATTACAACTGCGGGAAAGTTTCTGCTTAGTTTTGCATCTGCTGCTCTCTAGTGCTTTTAAACAGCACTGCGCCTAGAAATTTGGAAGCAAAGGTTTGGCAAGGCTGTAGACTCATCCCATTGGTTATATCCATAGGCAAGGCCCTGGCGTCGTTGGCTGGATCGCGCAGGGATTGGCCAAAGTAGTTCCTTTTCTAGAATCGTCCAAGGATCCTCCTGACGTCGAAGAAACAACAGAGGTGAGACAGAAGTGATGTCAGTGATTGGAGTAAAAGGCCGTTAGATTGTGTGTGTGCATTTGATTACTGGGCATGCTCTGTCCATTTAAGTCAGGTAGATGGTAGTTATATTCTAAAAATGCACTTACATGTCTTGCTGCTAGAACTTATTTTGTAGTTAGCCAAAGTTAGTAGCAAATAAATAAAGAACATTTATTATTAACTGTTACTATATTATACATTCCTACATCTGTTTAAAGCAGTAGGCTTGAATTTGCTGAAAATAATTATCCTTGAAAGAAAATGACAGCAACCCTGTCTCCTGAAGTAAAAGGTTGATGTCACTCATTATAAAAGTTTCAATAACAGCATTTAGTTTTAGAGTTAGAAAGGTAGTTGTACAGGTTTAAAATAAGGTATTTATATAAAACATAAAAACAGAAAAAATCATTTTCAGCGTAGCAGTCATTTTGAGCCGTTGAGGGTATGCTGGAGGCTAGTATCATTTTATTACCTGTGTGTATAGGTGCTTTACACCACGTGTGGCTGTTCTGTCACTCTGGCCTACAGTAGGACATCGCACGCTGTTTGCCTTTCCCAAAGACGCTGCTCCCGCCAATCGCCTGCTTGCGCTATAGCATTTTCCGCTTTCGCATTCATCGCACCTGCATATCTGAATTTAGCTCGCTTAATGCGTGTGATTCCGCGTGCTTAATACGCGTTTCCAGCGCTTCCATTTACGGCACCTCGCGCTTTTGGAATGAGTTGCCTACGCGCAATGCTAACTCATTCAGAAATAAATAAAGGTTTCCCCGAATTTATTTCTTGATTTTAATTTTTCTTGTAATGCCGTCGGAGTTTAATTCCGTTCTCGTTTAGATTTCAGAGGTCCCCAAGGACACGGAGAGTAAGACAGAGGCCAGTGCACCTGTAAGTACGGAGGTGTTACGCAAACGGGCGCTAACGTTAACCAACGCTGGGTTGGGAATTAACGGCCAACACCCTTCCCCCCTGCTGTGTGCGTTCCCCCTTACCAAAATACGTCCTGCAGGACAGACAAATAAACAGGCACTGTCAGTGTTCCTCTCTGAAGTTTTTGTTGTTGAAGTTTACCTTCACAAATGAGCCATAAAAGTCTAAACAATTATGTGGGCAGCATCTAAAACCCAAGGAAATACCGAACGTTTCTCTTGGAAAAAAAAAAAAAATACTATTAATAAAACATTACTTAACAATAGATTTAGATGGATATCTGGAGGAGACACAGTTTGAGATCAGAGTCCCCAAAGTTAGCAGACCAGGTTCTAGGGTTCCAAAAAGAACAGTAAATAAGGGGGGGGGGGGGGGGGGGGGGAAATCAACACTGCGCTCATAGTTATGTTCAGCATCAATCACGGACACAGAAAATGTACTGCGTTTGTATGCATGTCGAGTGATCGGGCTGCAGTGATGACCACACAGTCATATAATGTAAAGGCTAACATTTAACAGTAGTTCAGTCAGTTACCACAGTCTATGTTGATGAGCCGCAACGTGTTGACTTCCTGACATGTTGATTTGCTTCCGCAGGTATTTGAGGCAAAAGAAATGCCAGGTAAGTTTTATAATAAAGACCTTCTGAACGTCCTTTGCACATTGTGTGTATGTGCACAACATTACACTATACATGGCTTTTTTTCTGGGCAGTTTATTGCACTTACAGGTGTTGTTCAACATCCTGGCACTGATTTAATATTGGTAAATTGGCTTTTTAGCATAGTTTGATTGCTGAGTCATATCATTGAGACTGCTTAGCCAGGGGCATGACACATGTAGCCCACGTAGAATTTGAATCCAAGTGGGCACTATCCTCCTAAGTGCTGATGATTAACCTGTGTTCCCTGTAAGGGACATGAGTCTAATCACATATAATCACATATTCTACTGTACCGTAACCTGCACTACAAGGAACAATCAATAAAAATGTAACGAGTATTATTTTTGAAAATATTTTCACCGCTACACGTTTGTGTCATCCAACACAGTTGTATTATGTAAGAACACTTAAACTTTATATCAGCTATATTATTTTCACTAGACTTTCTGTTCTTGTACATATCTGGCAACGTGTCCACTAATGTTGTTTTTTTTTTTGCTTTTTGTAAGTGGCACTCAAATTGAATTGACCAATCAGAGACTTGCAGGCTGTGTGGGTTCTCTGTGTTCTAACCCCTGCCTCAGGCACACACAGTTATCTTATTTAGTGTTACAGCATGTACACATAACTCCTCAGGGTGTACTGCACTAAGCCTTAGAGTGGGGACACAGCAGGATTCTGATTATGCTCTTAAACCGAGGTGCTGTTCTGGGTGTGTGACTGTGTGCTGTCTGTGGTGGATATGAATTATTCGCACGGGAAAGTCCTTTATGGGAACAGTGTGGCTCAAAGCAGCAGCCCAGACGTGCGTTCAGCTAGCCGAATGTTAGCTTGTGCTAGCGACAGGGGGGGGGGGGGGGTCAATTCATCATTTTGGAACTGATTCCTAATCGATACATAAATCTGAGCTGAAATTTAAATGAAAACAAAAATCCTCTAGGATGCAGAGTTGAGTCTGAATTGGAATTGCAGGATGTGTAATCTAATTTATTGACATTCAAAGGTGTTATAGTTTCATTTATAGAACGTAAATGCGTTGTACATTTTAACAAATATGTTTCGTACGATCCTCGGCGAAAACGCTCTCCTTTTAAATTCCGCTTCTTAATTAAATCGATACCGTTTCCCAGCAAAAATAGAAGCTTGGATTTGAAATGTTTCAACAGTAACAGGGTGAAAAGGGAGGGAAAATAGATCTCTGCCGACGTTCTCAGCTTTGAACGCTCGTCGGGTTGCCCCGTGCTAACCGTGTGGTCCTAGTGCTCACCGGGTTGCCCTGTGCCCCCCAGATGCGGAGCCCCTCCCCCACATCCCCGTGGTGGAGGTGGTGTCAGAGGTGGAGCCCCCTGAAGAGGACACCAGCTTTCCCCCCAGGTGTGTGTCCCATTGTTTCTCTACCCCCCCCCCCACCCTGCACCTCCCCTACAAAACAAAGTCTTTCAGCACAGCTCCTGACCTTGAACTCTCTCCCTGAGCATATAAGGGCTGCAAAGGCCTATCTCCTCATCCCAATAACTTTAAAGACGTTTTTAAATGATATTTTTTTATTCAGTAGTATTTTTTTTTTTTACTGATTTTATTGACCTAGTCTTTTCATTTTCCATCTTGTGAACAAAACGTATTTGTTTTTTTACCCTTCTCCACCTCTCTTTAAAATGTGTGGTTTTATTGCATGTATTTTTTTTATGATGTTTTATTGTGTTAGTGTAAAGCACTTTGAACCTGTGGCCTGAAAAGTGCTTGGCAAATAAAGTTTATCACTTTTATTGCTATGAAGATAAGATTACACACACAACTCTGGAGTATTTTGCTACATTTGTTATGACACATTTTGGAGTTGTTCACTCCCCACGTAGTCATAGAGGGCGTGTTCTCTTGAGAAATCCTTTACCAAAGCATTTGTACTCCAGTCTGTGTCTGTGTTTTAAAATATTATGAATTAAGCTACATGTGATTTTTTTACCCTTAATTCGTTAGATTAATTATTCTTCAAAGATTTTGGGCACTGAATAACCTACATGTATCTGTCCGTCTGCCTACCTGTATGTATATGTGCAAAAGCGTACAGAAATCCAGCACAGAGTCCAATTTGCTTTATGTCAGGGGGTGGCAGTGTAGCACAGTGGGTAAGGAACTGGGCTTGTAACCAAAAGGTCATAGGTTTGATTCCCGGGTAGGACGCCATTGTACCATTGAGCAAGGTACTTAACCTGAATTGCTTCAGTATATATCCTGCTGTATAAATGGATACAACGTAAAATGCTATGAAAAAGCTGTGTAAGTCTGGATGAGAGCGTCTGCTAAATGCCTGTAATGTAATGTGTGATAAGATGATCGCTGTCTGGTGAATCCATCCATCCATTATCTAACCTGCTCATTCCTGGTCAGGGGGTCAGGAGGGGGAGTTGAAGCCTATCCCAGCATGCATTAGGAATAAACCTTGGACAGGTCACCAATCCATCGCAGGGATCATTCACACACACTCTTACCTATGGGCAATTTATAGCCACAATTAGCCACACCTGTATATACTGTATGCGTGTATAATGTACTTATTGTACATGCATAAAATAGGCATTATGTGAGTGTACTGTCTTTCTGTCCCCCTCTCTGACCCTGTCTGTCTGGTTTTCGCAGGGTGCTCGGATGGCTGAAGCAGGGCTTTGAGAAAGTGGTGCCCCAGCCACCGGAGATCCCGTCCCAATGCAGCACGGAGCCCCCGCCCAACAAGGCCGAGCCTAAAGCGGAGAAAGGTCCGGAACTCTGAAACGAACCCTGAACCCGTGACTCAGGCCACACTCTAACCACCCTAACCCTAACCCTAACCCTAACTCTTATCTCAAGCCACACATAGACCGTCCTAACCCAAATCCTAATCCTGACCCTTAACTCAAACCACTCACTGACCACCCTAAACCAAAGCCTAACCCTTAACTCAGACCGCACACTGACCACCCTAACCCTAACCCAACCCTAACCCTTAACTCAAACCATGACCATCCAAACCCAAATCCTAATTGTTGCCAGAACACTGGTAGCCCCCAGATATAATGACTGGGGCACAAACTGGTGTCCGTTACTATGTTTGGATATGGATGCCCTCCCTGTTCTCAAGGCCTAGCAAAGCTGGGGCTGGGCCTGTTCTGACCTTGTGTGGTTCTGCAGCTGAGTCTAACATGGATACTCTTGTGTGTGTGTGTGTGTGTGTGTGTGTGTGTGTGTGCGTGTGTGTGTGTGTGTGTGTGTGGGTGGGTGCGTGCGTGCGTGCGGGTGTGTGTGTGCATGCGCGTGCGCGTGCGGGTGTGTGTGTGCGTGCGCGTGCGTGTGTGTGTGTGTGTGTTTTCCTCTGTCTTTCACAGTTCCCTCACCTCCCCCTGAACCACCAAAACCGGCAGAGACGGAACCCAAGGCCGCAGTGTAAGACTCACAGACAGGGGGCGCTCTTTCTGTTTTCACACAAAGACAAATCTCATTTTTAACTCCATCACAAATCCCCATGTGCACATAGCAACAGCCACTTCTTCTAAACCCAAATATTTCACCTTTTTTTCTGTGAATTTATACTTTTAAGTCTTAGTAAATGCTGCTTTCACTCAAAGACAGGGGGCGCTGTTCGGCATCGTGCTGTAACTCAGCAACACAAGTTAAACAATGTCTGTATGACCATCAAATCATGTCAGCAAGTGCCCAGTAGAACCATCTGATATGTAGGTGACACGGGTGTGGTTTAGTGATCACCTCTTTGGTTGTGTTTCGCATTGCCATCACAGTCTGGAGCCACGGACCAAGTATGTGGTGAAACTCTGGCAGATCTGTGTAGAGCCTGAAAGCGCACGCTCCCTGTAGCGCTGTACCTGCCTGCCTGCTACGCCCTGTTTAAATTGCCCCTCACACTGAGGGGCAGACAACAGGAAGTGTGCCATGTTAGGCTAATTGCAGCCCTGAGTTTAGCCACGCCCATGGCTCTGTCAAGCTGCTTTGTTATTGGCTGATTCAAGACAATGGAAATCTGAAAAAGGCTTTACGCTTCAAACATATGGCTAATGCATTAGCATAGATAAAAACACCAACTCCTGTCCCAGGTTCTTCCTGAACCTTAGCATGAACTAGCTCAGTATGCTAATGTAATGTGTTGCTGTATGTCTGACACTGGTCCGACTGGCTTAGGCCATTAGCAGCTGAACCAGTGACACTGACTGATAGCACAAAAGGCATGCAATTTCAAGTGTTCATCGCTGCTTTTAAACCGCAGCACAAAGAGCTGACACACGCTAATGCACAGCAGACACATGTATGGGTTAGAGCCACTGCTTGGTTAGTATTGATGGGGCTGGGGTTTGGGCAAGGGGGAGTCTGTCATTCTCAGGAGAAGTTGCTTTGTGCTGCCTTACACTCACTGTTAATGAAGACAGTATAAGGGTGCGGGCGTACAGTATACGAGTTGCGAAAATCGTACGAAAACCGTTAGGTCATAATGTCGCAACACGCAAAGTATGAGACACCGTTCCAAACCGATCTGACTGGTCTCCCGGATGGGCTCTCCTGACAATTTCTTTGACACGTCAAAAATTTTTTGCCATTGTTTGCTTGAATTTGTCAAGTATGAGAGGCCATGCGAGCAGATTGTGTGTTTCATATCCCATTGACCAATCAGGAGGTGCGCCCAGTATGGCGTTTTGCCCTCTGTGCTTCACTAACTGTAACATTAGCTGATCTGGTCAAGAGCTTGTATAGTCTATACTGCCTTCTGATTGGTTGTCACAATCTGAACCTTGTTAAGTCTGAGAGGGCATCCGAACCCGTGTGAAAATTGTATAATGTACGCTTGGCCTAAAAGACATGAAGCCTGTGTGTGAAGAGAGTGAATAAGAGGTCTCTGTCTGCATACTGCGTCTGAAGTCTCTTGCTCTCTCTCTCTCTCTCTCTCTCTCTCTCTCTCTCTGTCTCTCTCTCTCTCTGTGCAGTGTGGTGGGCTGGATAGTCCAGGGACTGGGCCGAATGGTACCGCAGCCCGTCACAAAGACCAAAGAGGGCGGGGTGAGTGAAGACACGCTAACGCAGTTTTGCTCGGCCTCATGTGCACAACATATAAATACTGACTCCCTTTATATTTCAGTACATTTTCAAAACAAACGCTTGGCCTGCAGTAGATGACACTGCAACCATAGATATCAGCTACACCCACTAGATATAACTAGTGCATAGATCAGTGGTCTCCAGCCCTGGTCCTGGAGAGCTACAGGGTCTGCTGGTTTTTTTTTCCACCTTAAAATCAGCACCCAGTTGAGACCCAAGACACCAGGTGAGTTGAGTCAACTGTGTAATCAACTGCTCTAATTGATTCATGAAGTGCAGAGTCACTATGAAAACCAGCAGACCCTGTAGCTCTCCAGGACCAGGGTTGGAGACCACTGGCATAGATGCTATATATGTACTATATATATATATATATATATATATATTCTCAGCCACAGTCAGGGAGCTTTAGCCATGCTATGCTAAAGAACAGTAATATTTATGAATCAGTCTGATTTGTCCCATTTCTCTGTGCTGCTGTCCAGGAGAGCGCTGTCACTGTGCAAAATGGTAAGTTTGATGCTCATTCCCCTCTTGACACATTTATCACTGTCACAAAGAGACTGGGGAGTAAACCAGCGGTAAGCTCTTAGTGGGCACTGGAACGCACCTGTGTAATCTAGAGTACTGTGACTGGCCCTCCAAACCACCGATTGCTCAGAAACAGAAAGAGAGAAATCATAGTGGCCGCACACAGGGTAGTCAATGTATGTGTGAAAACTCCCATCAGCCCCAAAAATAGACAAGCAGAAGAAATCTGAGCCTCACATCCTGTCAAAACAGGAAGTCTGCGCTGCTGTAGCTCTGAGCTGTGATTTTTTTACATCCACGTGCATGCAAACCTGCAGTTACGTTGCTCTCCCAGGAGGTGGTGCTGTTGGTCAGAGGCAGACGCTAGTTAAGGCAGGCCCATTCAGACTGTGGCTAGCGTAGAGAGCGAGTGCACACTTTAAGGCTGTGATGTAGAGACGGGGGCCCGCCCTGTCGCCATGAAGCTAACTCAGCTCCTCTTCTCCTTCTGTTTCAGGGGGGAGGACAGTGCGAGCCCCTTAAACAAAAGGAGAATGAAGACTGAGGAGGATTCTTTCACACACACACATGCACACGCACGCACGCACGCACGCACGCACGCACGCACACACTGACCGACAGACGCATATGCGACTACGCAAGCAGCCAAACAGACGAGCAGACAGACAGACAGACAGACACACAGGCATAGACTGACAGTCAGGTGGTCTGGTCAAGAGCGAAAGATAAAGACAGGTGTATTCAGACGGTCTGACAACCACGCATAGATTGGTCAAGCAGTCGAGCAAGCTGGTAGAGGAGCATGAACAGTCTGTGAGACAGACAAACAGATTGCAGCTTTCAGCTAACGGACAGACGAACATACACACATAGCAACTCAGCCAAGCGATCAGGCAGCTTTCAGCTTTCCCACACCCACAATGCATCACATTTTCTCTCTGTGTGGACAGCTCACTTCCTACCGGTTTCCTATAGCTGTTAACATTACAAAGCCACTGTAATGCTTAAGGTAAAGGGTCAGTGAGATTGTTATCAATAGAAGTTCATTGGCTGGCTCTGTAACCCTCCCCCAGCCATACAATTGCAGGAACAAAAAAGTGGTGATGGAGTAATAAAATAAAAATAAAAATAAAAAATTATTTTAACCCTTTTTGGTGTACGATCACAAACGTGATTAGAATGTTATTGGCTGAACATTATAATATTGATGCAAGAGTCCCTGCTACAAATTTAAAGCAAAGAAAGGGTTCTAGAACACTGACTTTTGAATTTTGGAACATTCCAAATAACCTACTCTTCAAAGGGTTTAAAAAAAAAACGGCCTTCTGTGTTTTCACTCTTGACTTTCTGTTTCTGATCACTCTCTAAATCAGAGAGCCCCTGTAGAGCTGTGTACTGTAAATGTGTGTGTCAGCCAGACCTGGGCTAAATCAGTTTCACTTTAACCGATTAGAAGCCTTTAAAACTCCTGCTGCATTACTGATTTTAATTGGCTGTTCATTTTGGTGTACAGCATGTTTTGTTGAAAATTCTTAAGAGGCTGCAGGACTGTTTTCAAATTTTTCCAGTGTTCAAAGAGTTAAAGTATTAAGTATTAACAATCCGTAACCCATGTCTGCTTTGAAAATCTGTTTTTTTATTTGTATTTGTGCTCATTGAATACACATTCCTCCACCTCGTTCTATGTATAGTTGTTTTTGTGCACAAGGCTATTATTATTAACACAGTCAGGGCAGCTAACGTATTACAGACATGATAAAATATATAAATCAGTGCAATATTATTAATAATAAAGAATTTAACCAAAAGTGTGTCTCATTGTCATGTTGTTTGCTATGGAGACTGCGTACTAGTGTCATTTTATGGCAGGTTTCACAGTAAACTTATCTTCATATTCCAGTGGATAGCAGGTTTTCCGTACACAGTATAAGAACTAAAGTATTTTTGGTTTAAAACATAACTTCTAGCTCTCCTTGCGCCTTACCTAACAAGCATATATATTTTTAACCTGCTCTGTTCTCTAGGAATAGAAGGTTTTCAGGTACTTTTTTGAGGTACTTTGAATATTTCCACCTCCACCCACCATTTTGACCTTCAATGTATCAAAACTAGAAAAGCCAAACAAATGTAACAATATGGAGCATATCAAAAATTTAGGCAAAGGTCCAAGGAATCTGTCATCAAGCAGTTTGGAGATCGGAAATGTTTTTGACTAGGTAAAAATAGACTTTGAAAGCCCTGTCCACTGTAGTGGACACCATGCATGAAAGGGTTAATGTGTTTTCAGCTCCAGTTTTTGTAATTATATATTTTCTGCTGTGATTAAGCGAACAGCAAATAAACTGTAGCACTGAAAACGTACATCTCCATATCCTGTATTTCTGTATGTTAACGGTTTAGTGATTAAGGATATTTGAATTCGATTGAATTATCAAAACCACATACGCTCACCATCCATGAGCCTTAAAAGGTTTACTTTTAAGCAAACTGTTTCAAACACATTCAAAATAAAACGGCTCTTCTGGATTAAGAATATTAATACATATGCATACATACATGTCCACACAGTAAATAAATGTAATTCAAGCACATGATTTACATAACCTTTGCTTCTGATATTGAGAAGCAACCTGGCAGCATTGTGAGTGATATAGAAGCCAGGTACAGCAGCAATCTTATCAGTGAGCAAACACCACTCAATCTGCAGCCTGACACTCCCTTTCAGGGTTTTCCATGAAGGGGTCCATCTTGGGTGTTGATCTTTGGTGTTAAATCTGGGTGTTGCTGAGCTGTGGACCTTGGCTGTCCCCCCCCTCCTCCTAGTCTGTACTGTACAGGAGCCCATGGCCATGGTACTGGAGGATGTGGACTCGGACTGGGAGAACGAGGATCATCCGGAGCAGCCAGACCAGGTTGAGCAGCCAGAGCAACGGATGCAGCCTGGACAGCCAGAGCAGCTAGAACAGCCTGAGAAGCTAGAACAAATCAAGGAGGAAGAACAGCCAGAGCAGCTAGAGCAAATCAAGGAGGAAGAACAGCTAGAAGAGCCTGAGAAGCTAGAGGAAATCAAAGAGGAAGAACAGCCAGAGCAGCTAGAGCAAACTAAGGAGGAAGAACAGCTAGAACAGCCTGCGAAGCTAGAGGAAATCAAAGAGGAAGAACAGCCAGAGCAGCTAGAGCAAATCATGGAGGAAGAACAGCCAGAACAGCAAGAACAGCCAGAGCACAAGAATCTACAAGAACAGCCAGAGCAGCTGGAACAGTCAGAACAGCCAGAGCAAATGGAGCAGTTAGAACAGCCTGAGCAGCTAGAGCAAATCAAGGAAGAAGAACAGCCTGAGCAGCTAGAACAGCCAGAGCAGCAAGAACAGCCAGAGCAAATGGAACAGTTAGAACAGCCAGTGCAAACAGAGCAGCTAGAACAGTCAGAACAAGTGGAGCAGCTAGAGGAAATCAAGGAAGAAGAGCAGCCAGAGCAGCTAGAACAACCGAAAGAGCTGGAACAGCTAGAAGAGCCAGAGACACTGAGCGCGACACACCAGGACCTGGTGATGGAGGACAGAGAGACGCAGACTGAAACCCCAAACGGGGCCCGCTCCCTGCCCCAGGTGCTGGAGGACGCAGAGACGCAGACCGAGAAATGGACCCCAATGGTGGACAGGACGAAGAGGGAGGCTGGGATGGTCACCATAGAAAAGCTGGAAGAGATGTGAGCAAAAGAAAAGGCTCTTTTTTTCTCTTTTTGCTCAATGTTTGACTTCAGGGTCTGTTTGTGCATACAAATGTGGCCCTTAACTTTCTGTGTGAACTCTCTGACTGGCAACTCTTGTCACCTTTAACCTTTAACCTCCGACCCCCCCGGCAGACTCCGGCTGGAGCGGGAGGAGTCAGCGAGGCTGGCGGAGGGGGTGGCGCGACAGGCCGCGGAGATGGCGATTCGGCAGCTGGGGCAGGAGCAGGCGGGCCAAGGGGAGCGGGAAGGAGACGCCGGAGAGCAGTAAGCCGTCCCGCTCAGCTCCACGATCCACGACCCCCCCCTCGACCCCCCCTCGACCCCCCCCTCGCCCTCCATGCTGCTCAGATCTGGTCCTCAGGTTTTATAGCAGAGCACAACTCACCGGTACTCTTCAAACCACATAGTGTCTGCTAGTTTTTATATTTCAACACATAAGAGATTACTATTTGTTATTAATTTCCAAAAAAAAAGAAAAAAAAATAGTCCACACTCCTTGGTTCTATGGTTTAATTTGCTGCTAGTTGAAGGGAAACCCACAAAAACCTGCAAGCTCGCCAAGTTGTGCTCACTCAGAAGCACAAAGCAATTGGGAGTCAAAGTTAAGGGAAATATTGAGACTAGTTCTGAGTCATCGACTTCCTGGAGAGGATAGTTGTGTGCCTTGTTGAACCTAATGCCCGTGAACACTGTGGTCCTGTGGGACTTGGGGTTGATTGGCCACAGGGGGACGGTTAAATCCTGCCCAGGCCGAACATTCCTCTCCCCCGCCGTTAGCATGGGGCACAGCTCTCAGCGGGATCCCTAGAGGCGTAAGCACCGCCCCGTAAGTACAGGCTGTGGAGGAGGGTCGCTATGGTGCCGCCGTGGTGCATTGTGGGTAAACAACCTCCTGCAAATCGGCCGGTGAAAGCGCCCTCAGGTAATCGGCCCACTCGCTGTTTGTTCTCATAAAGATTGCCCTTGGTATCCAGGAGGCAGAGAACGAGGAGGACCCAGAGTAAGTTCCCGTCCACGCCCTCACTTCCTGTTTTCCCTCCCCCTCCCAGTGGTTTTTCTCTCAGAACTCTTCTGTTTTCTTTGCCAGCTGCTTGAATCTCCAGATGTCCTGATTTAAATGCATTCCATCCGCAGGCCTGTCTTTTCACTGTGCCGTATTGCACAACACGTACACACACACACACACACACACACACACACACACAGCTGGATTTACAAACCCCACCACATACAGCACACACACACACACAGCTGGATTTACAAACCCCACCATGTACAGCACACACATACACACACACACACACACTGACACAACCAGCTTGACAGGACAACCAAACAGTTATACCACTCTGGGGTGTGTCCAGAGGAACTCGCACGACTAACACCCTGCTGTTCATTGGAATTGGCACAAATAATTCTTAATAACTGTATGCATAGCAGGGGAATGCTTAGCCACTGAGAAACGTTGCTTACATTTATACTGGCGACATTTCTCTTTCCCCAACGGGTCTTATTGTACAAGAAACAAGATAGTAGAGGCAGAAGCTCTGTGGATTTTCAAGACCAGGCTTCATACGGTGTTAGATACTATCTAGTGTGTAGGTAATCAGAGCACTAATTGAGTAAGGAAAATGGTGAGCATTGTTGGGCTGAATGGCCTGTTCTAATCATTATGTTGTTATGTTATGTTATGTTATGCTATGTTAAGATCTCATTATGTTTGTTCATTCTGGGGGGTTTTTTTTGTAAGAAGTAGAGTACTGTTTCGGGATGTAACCACACTGCAGTGATAGGGAAATTAACTAGAGCCCTGTGTCATTGCTCGTCATGCTTCTCAAAATAATTTCCCATCTACTGTATTGTTACATTTTTACCTTTGACCACTGAACCCTAGCTGGAGCCTATCCCAGTGTGCATTGGGCAAGAGGCAGGAATAAACCCTGGACAGGCCACCAATCTACCGCAGAGCACTCACACCATTCACTCACACACACATACCTATGGGCAATTTAGCGTCTCCAATTATGCAAACCCCCACACAGAATTCGAACCCAGATTTGAACCCAGGACCTACTTGCTGTGAGGCAACTGTGCTACCCTCTGCACCATCGTGTCACCCGCCTTTCTCCCCTGAGAAAGTTAATCATCTCATGCTTAGCTGATGGAAGTAGAAAACGCTGTTTCAGTGATCCATAATCATACATTATGTCCCATTAATGTTTGATTGGGCTCAGATCCGGTGTCTGAGGGAGCATACAGTTTGGACATCACTGTCGTGCTCCTCTAACAGTTACACTGTCTGTGGACAGGGGGCATTGGCATTTTTAAAAAGTCACCCATCTCTGCAGGAGAAAATGGCGTACCTTAAGGTGAAGGTGATCAGTCGGTTAAACTAAATAAAGACTGTCACCAACCTTGCTTCTCAGGGTATGGATGCACCAGACCGTATCAGGTGTGCAGTCCACACCATTACGGAATCAAATGAACCCTTCACCGCTTGGAACACTGTCGTGTATTTATTTTTTATTTGCTTCCTGTAGGCTAGGATTTACCTGCACAAGGATAAATACTTGCAGCAGTGTACATGATTTAGAGCTGCAGTCTTTGAGACACACAGCCAAACCTCTAATCCTCTCCCTCTACGGTTTGTCCTTTACAATAAAAATAAATCACAATTGGTTTTTTAAACAAGTCAACAGTAGGCTATGATAAAAATATACTTTTTAGATGTTTAACAAGCAGCCTCGCAGAGCTTATATTTTTACAATCCATTTACAAGGCAGGACATTTTGCTGAAGCAGTTTGGGTTGCATTGGCCTACTTTGCCCAAGGGTACGGTGGCAGTGCCCCTCACCCCCCACCTGGGAATCAAACCTGCAACCTTTGAGTTGCAAGTTCAGTTTCCTGCATATTTCACTAAAATGCCACCCATAGACAATGCAATCAATGTGTGGAAAGGTAAAGATAAAAATGTTTTTAAATTCTATGGCTTCTATCTTGCTGCCTGTTAGAGCCTCCAAGCTTGTCGCGTTGACTGAGCTTTCTGTAATGAAGCTTTTTGGCTTCCTGTTATTTCGTTGTGTTTCATTGCTGCAAGGGGCATAGTCTGAAATGTTTTCCAAAAGTATTACTCTTATTCGTTAGTCTGTTTAATATAAGTCACGTCATTCGTACCGCGTTGTGCTATACACCAAAATCTAATCTAAACAGAGATGAGACGATAAGAAGTTACGGTGATCATCCCGTTACAGATTAATCTCAAAAAGAACATTTTCGTTTATTCTAGAGGCGCAACCATTTTTTGGGTCTCTCTAGTAATTAAATATACTGTTTATATGGTGCCTACGATAGTGTTTTGAGATTTTCCGCCCATTTTCTCTCCCCATCAATCGCGGATGTTCATTAATTAATCCAGATGCTATAGCAACTGCTGATTCGTCATAGCAACTGCTTCCCTTCTCCCTAGTCACGACGTGTCCCTCCTCGACGGTTGCCCTAGTAACTTGTGGTTTGCAGGCTGCGCGCTGATCCGCGTTGACGCCGCAAAAGGATGGCGCAGGTTCCGTGGATTTCTCAAACAAATGCGATTATTGAGGGAAAAGCTTCACCTTTTCAAGTAATCTACTTTGAAATAATAGAGACTTTGTGTATTCTTTTAGGTGTACTGTTCATATGTACGACCGAGAAGAACAATCATCTTGTTAATGTATAAACCATTCAGATTTGAAATTATCAAGTTATCCTCATGTGGATTTGTTCCGAAGGCAATCATTTTGCACTTCATTCACCGAAGAAACTATAATAAATGAAAGTAAGTAGCCTACATGTTTACGATAATTTTGGGTTCGTTTATTTATATGTATGTGGTTTTCTTTTATTTCATGGAAATTGTAATTTTTCATATCCTTCGCGTTGTATAATTGTTATTTTAAAAGTTATTTAGCTTGATAAGCATTTAACATGCTCTTATTGACACATTGTTGCGCGTTCGTTGAATGTTCATCTTCCATTTTATAGACAGTGTGCGGAGTCAAAAGCGTGATAAGAATTTCTAGCAGGAACAAAAAAAGCAAAAACGACTAGGTGCCGACGCTTATGTGTAGGCTAGTTCAACAAGTACGTTGAATTAGCCTCACCTTTCAGGTGTGGTTTGGGAAATGCATAGTTTAAACTATTACAACGAGCGGTTAAATAATTACTTTGGGAGGGAATTAGTGTGTCGTATAATTTTAGGATTGCAGTCACATTGTTTGTGCGGTTATTAATTCCATAATTACAGTAACGGTCTCTACACCCATGTTTTTAATGTTTGAAAATAGAATAATTCGCATATGCACACATCTCAGGGTCTTTTTGCACGTTTTTTCTATTTTCATTTTTTAAATGAGAGGATTAGATTATTTTTTATCAACTGCACGCAGAATGCAGTATTTAACCGAGGCCATTCAGAACCAATTGTTCACTGGTGTCTCTGTACACTAATCTGTACTAATCTAATTATTTTAGAGTCCTCTCACAAATCTGACGAATGATTCCAGGAAAATGCGCGAAGGACAACAGGCTAGTGAGTCTCGGATTTAAATATTTACCGGCGAGCTTCCCGTTACTCTCCCTGTAGGCTGCGTGTTGGGAACTTTGTTTTCTCGAGAGAGCGGTCTGTTTTCATGACACGGATCCTGCGTTAAATAATAAGGTACTGACACACTCCTGAACACGATAAAGGTGTCACGAAACCTTAATTAGATTTTCTATTTAATTATTGGACCCAGGCAGTGTGCAGGGTCTTTTGCATTTAGTTATCGTGCGATTACGCAATTACGCACGCGCATTCTTGCCTTCGAAAACCCAACGGCCACTGACAGACTCTATTCTCCTCAGGTGCCTGGTGGAAGTGGGCCCCACTGAAGCTTCGACCAAACCGGAAGAAGCGCCGAAACCCGAACTGCAGGTGGACGAGAACGTGGTGACCAAACAGCCAACGACCGCAGAAACAGGCGCTCCTTCCCCGGCGGCCGCCCAGGTAACGATGTTCCTGGTAACCTTGGCCATCGGCGCAGTGTGGTGGCTTCATGGCTGCGCTGGCAGGATCCCGCTGATTTCTCCCGGTTTAATTTTCCTGTTTTCCTCTTGTGTCTCTGCAGGAAGAAGAGGTCGCTGAGCAGGGGTGTGGAGGTCAGTCTTCTGACTGTGTTCTGTCTTAAAGTGGAATGTCAGAAGCGAAATGGAACATAGAATATAGAGCGCAGGATGTGGAGAATATAGAAGACAGAACAGATATACTTCGATCTCTGGGCTCAGTTATACACTGTAAAATGTTCAGTATTAATTCAAATGTTAACAAGTGCATATGGTCCCTATTGTACACTGTGAGAATTGAATTAATGCTGGACATTTTACTGTGTATATTGTGATGCAGTGCAATAGACTGTGCAAAAATGATGTATGTTTACTGAGTGTCTGAATATCAAATGCATATTTGGCCTCTTCATCCCCCCCACCGCCCGCTGGAAATTATTGGGATTATCTGACAGTATTTTTGTTGACAATGTTGATCTTATAGGTACATTTTTTGTAAATAGTTCTGTTGCATGTATATTGTTTGTAAATGGTTCTCCCTCTAGCAGTTTCTGCTTGAGTGCATCTATCCATTTTTGAGTATTTATGTGCGTGATGGGGGTTAAGCAGGTTTTAAACCGCAGAGCTTGTGTGCTGCACCACACAAGAGATATGGTCAGCCTGCTGAGCTCAAGACGAAGGTCCTGGTGCCAGCGGCTAATGTATTATCACCCAAGACCAGCGTAGCCAGAATTCTGCTCAAGGGGAGGGATGGGTCCAAATTGAAACGGTAGTCAGACTGGGCAAAATTACCGACCTGGTGCAGCTCCTCCGTGCGCAAAATGATGTCCGTTTCCGACACAAAGCTGTGGTTTCCGACGTTCGCACACGTCAGGATGCCTGAATGTCGGGTGTCCGTTTTCGGACTTGCGTGCGCCCCCCTGTAACTGCACCCGTTCGTGCGGGGTGGCGTGACTGAGGCCTGTGAGCGGCTGAGGTCACTCAGGCTGAGGAGTTTAGAGGAGCAGCCCGTCGCCGCGGCTTCCACTCGAGGCTCTGATGCAGTCCCTTGAGTACCAATCAGAGTGCGATTAGCCGGCAGGTTGGGGGGGGGGGGGTGCTCGGTTGTTAGCTCGGCTGGGTAATGGTATCTTGTGTTGTGAGGAGCGGCTGGAGGAGGCTGTGCTTGGCTACCCCTTTGTGTGCGCGTGGGTTTGTACCCACGTCTGTATGACGCATCGCTGTCAGTGCTGCTTGATGACGCTGTTCTCTCTGCCCCCCCCCCCCTCCCCGCAGTCCCCGCCAGCTGCAGTGCGGTACACAGCTGTTTTAGGCGTGTCCCCTTCCTCTCTCCGTGCCTGGACCGCTTCGCCCTCCTGCTGCAGGAGAACAACATCTCTCTGCCCAAGCTCCGCCTCCCCGGGGGCGTGGCCGAGCTCAGACAGCATTTACCCCAGCTCCCAAAACTGCCCACGCTGGACCAGCTCACCCAAAACCTGCCCAAGCCAAAGCTCCCCCAGCAGCTGCCCAAACTGCCCCAGCAGCTGCCCAAGCTGCCGCTTCAGCTGCCCAAGCTGCCGGAGAAACTGCCCCAGTTGCCCCAGCAGCTGAGCAAGCTGCCCCAGCTCACCAGGCGGTGCTACCTCAACGTCCGCAGCCGCCTCAGCAGCCCCACGCCTCAGCCGGAGCGTCCGGAGCGGCAGGATGCCTAAACCGCCCAAGCCAGACCTGGAGCTAAACCGGCTGGTGCGGCAGGTCCCGCTCCAGCCCCACCCCCGAACCCCCACCCCGTCCTCCCCCAGCAGCGTGCTGGAGCTGCCCAACGTGCCCAGCTACCCCCGCCTGCCCCCCATCAGCCGCAGCCGGCCGGCGTCCGGGCTCTCCAACCCCGGCTTCCACGCGGACGACGGCCCCTCCTCCGCCCGGCCCTCAGGTGAACCGGCTGCTCTCATAGGCGTGCCCCCCCCCACCCCCCCACCCCCCCGGGGCTGTGCTGTGCTGTGCTGTGCTGTGATGTTCTGTACTGTGCTGTGATGTTCTGTACTGTGCTGTGCCCTGTAGTTTCATGTGATGCTGTCATCAAAGTTCTACGGTCATGTTTTGCTGTGATTTAACTTCCATAATTCTAGAATTGCCTTCTTGTGTCTTCCCCGTATGTTCTAGAACAATACGTGCCTCTGTTTTTTCTTCTTTGTTTGTTTTTTTCCCCTGGGAGTTCCAGAGCCATCTGTCCCCTGTGTGTTCTTCCTGGAGTTCTAGTCACTGAGAGAGTTCCAGAACTTTGTTGTTAGTCTCTAATGGTTCTCATTGATTCTACAGTCCGTTTCTTCCTGTGCCTTCCTCAGGAGTCCCAGAATCAAGTGCTGTTTCATCTGCTTGCCTGGGAGACCTCGGATAGCGCGTCCTCCGGTGCTCAGTAGTCACGGTCACCCTGTCTGTTTTTGCAGAGAGCTCTAGGCTCAGCGTGCACCCGGCCGTGAACGTGGAGGATGTGGACTCAGACGGAGAGGCAGGGGGGGGTCCGCGCAACGTGCCCCGCATCCTCACCCCGCAAGACCAGAACCCCAAGACCCTGACCGTGCCCGGCGTTTCCATGGCAGCCCGGAGGTGAGCCGCGGTTTGCGTGAGCCGCGTGCGCGTGACCATCGTTTGCCTCGGGGAATTTTCACTAAAGAGTCAGACCCTGCAAACATGCTTAAAATACTGATCCAACTTATACACTTCCTCTATTTATATTTTCCATTCTTTTTTTCTCTCTCCTGCCCTCTTGTCTTTGGACAAGTGCAGCACAGCTGTGGATAAAAAGTAAGAATGCAGGGATGCTAGAATTCCGTAGCGGTCCCCACAGCGTGCTGTAGTAAATCTCATTAGCATGGTTACAGGCTTACTTTGAACAGCAAATGCAGAAATCCCACAACCCTCATCCTGCAGTCACCAGCGCCCATCTCTTTCTCTCTCTCTCTCTCCCTGTCTGTCTCTTCCTCTCCTCTCCCTCTCTCCCTCTCTCTCTCCACCTCAAACTCCCTCTCTTCCTCTCTCTAGTCCATGTTGTGTTGTTGGGCTCTTGTAAAAGCAGTAAAAAGACAAGTAAAGGCTTACTCCACCTCCAGTGTGTCTGTTGTTTTTTGATACTTTGAGGCTGTTTGTCTGAGACCCGAATGGTCTGATTCATCAGAACTACAAACAGCAATTTGCAGGCATTTGTTAAAATGCTTTATGGTGTATTTATAGCGTGTATGCAATATTTTTGAGCCTCAGGAAGATAGATATGGACATGAAAAATGTTCAGTATTAAATCAGTAGTAGTAGTAGTAGTATTTTGTCACTGCTGAGCTCATAAATCGCTACGGTAGATTTAACTCTGCGTTTTGCTGTGCAGGTATTGTAGATAGAATGCATAGATGTCTGAGAACCATAAACCCTTTTCATTCCTGTGAGTAGTGGAGTTGAATTGAAATGGGAATTTCTGATGAAACTCACTGCAAGCTTATTGCACTGCCTTAGGCTCCAGTTTGCCCTTGATTGGAGCATGATGACTAGCCCTGGCTCCTCTGTAGTTTTACTCCTGTCTCTCTCTTCTATGTGGGCCCCCACCCCTCCTCTTCCCTTGACCCCCTCCCCCCTCCTCCGTCCTGTGCCCCCCTTGCTCCCACCCCCGCCCCCCCCCCCCAACTCCCCCAATATTCACACCCCTGTGTGGACTGATCCATGGGTGGACCCCAGAACGCGCAAACTGGAGAAGTTCTGGACTACGATGTAAGACCCATCCAACCAAAACCACCACCACCCAATAACCCACATTACCCATTACCCGTCATCATCGATCCCAAAGCCTGTGCTCTACATTTCCCACCCCTGCCCTCCCCCATACCTTCTCTTCATTCTCCCATCCCATCCCACGATCATCCCGCAATTATAAACCAGGCCTCAGAAACATCACCTCATGTCCAGCATCCCCCCCCCCCCCGTGGGGATGCCGATCGTGTCTGTCTGTATCGCAGTGAAAATGGCCCTCCTTGGCGTGTGGAATCCAAACCGCATGCTTTGGATAGAGGCCAAGAGGGCCCCACATGTTTTGAACCGCTCAGCAAGGTCACAGTGTGCTTTAGATGTTCTGTGGTTCCTCTCCATCACAAGCCTGTTCGCCCTCTTCATGTTCCGCACGCGTCTCCTCCCCTGAATCCCCAGCCCTGATCTGTGACTCTGTGTCTCCACGCACGTGCTCACTGGCGCCCTGCTCTCTGCCCAATCAGAAAGAAGCTGTACTCCCAGGAGGATGAAGATGAGGAGGAGGACCTGGACCCGGAGACCACCATCAAGGCGTGGCCCAGTCAGGCCAGCCTCCTCAGCGCGGATGATGGGTGCGTGACCCCCGCCGCCATTCCAGGGGCGGGGAACAACACACTGGGGGGGGCAAAATATGGAAAACTTCTGAAAGAGTGGTTTTGAAGACCCTGTGCAATTTTCACTTTCTTTCTTGCACTTACGGTGTTCATTAAGCCACAATATTTTGATTTTGAGATTTCAAAATATGTAAATTGGAAGATTTCATTGAAACTCAGAAGTATGTCTAATTTGAGAGCTGTTTCAGGCACATTTCTGATTGGCAGCCCACTAAATGGACACACTTCTGATTGGTCGGTTAAAATGTTAACATAAAAATTAAAAATGTTAATTTAGTGAATAATATGGTCTCCAAAACATAAAATAATCCTCCTATAGTGGGCAGTATAAACATTTTCTTTAAGGGTAAAAAAATGTATCTTTATTTACACAGCTGTCTACTTCTTCCCTCCCATCCTTGTATTCAAGGCAATATCAGACAAATATTTTACCCTAAAGTGCTTATGTGTATAAGCAATATGTAGGGTGTGTCTAGCAGCCCTGGGGCTGGCTGGTAATTTTCAGACTGTTAATTATTTTTGATTGCAGTGAAAGTGGAGTCATATTTAATGGAGGTTGTGTGAATTCTTGGGCAGGTCCAGACTTGTCTCTTAGCAAGACAAGCCCAAAAATAATAATAATCCCCACAATGGCTGTGGCAGTAGCGCTCAGTGGTCTGGTCGATGGAGCAGGTGTAGCCATGATCAGCCGGTGTGTATGGGGGGTTCAGCTTCCTGGTAATCCCTGGCGTATTGTGATGTCACCTTTCGTTCCGCGATGAGGGTTCCGTTTCCTGTAGTGGGGGGGTGGTGAGGGATGATGTCACAGTGGGTGCCCTCTCCCATTGGCAGGCTGAAGGAGCGGCCCGCGTCGGCCGCCAGCCAGACCAGCATGGTGGTGCAGGAGCGGCTGCAGGAGCTGGTCAAGCTCTTCAAGGAGCGCACGGAGCGCGCCAAGGAGAAGCTCATCGACCCCGACGACTCGGACGAGGAGAGCCCCACGGCCTGTGAGTCCCTCGCACACACACGCACGCACACACACTGTCTCTCTCACACACGCAGGCACACACGCACACACACACACACACACACGCACTGTCTCTCTCACACACACACACACACACACACACACACTCTGTCTCTCTCACACACGCACGCACACACACGCACACACACTGTCTCTCTCACACACACACACACACACACACACACACTCTGTCTCTCTCACACACGCACGCACACATATACACACACACACACACGCGCACACACACTCTGTCTCTCTCTCACACACACACACGCACACACACACACTGTCTCTCTCACACACACACACGCACACACACACACTGTCTCTCTCACACACACGCACACACACACACACTGTCTCTCTCTCACACATACACACACACACACACGCGCGCGAGCGAGCGCACACACATGCACACGCACACGCACATGCACATGCACACACGCACACGCACACACACACACACACACACACACACACGCGAGCGCACACACACAGGCCAGGATTACCCTGTCTCCCTGCTACAGCCACACAGGCCAGAATTACCCAAGTGTCATCTCTGCACATTGCCTGAACCTTTGCTTGTGTACTTTTGCGAGTCACTGTGTACTAGAGAGTCTGCTAAATGCAAATGTAACCGCTCACCTGTGACCTTTGACCCTCAGCCCCTGCTAAGAAGGCCAGTGAAGCTCCTCCCCCTCCGCCCCCTCCCGCCGAGGAGCAGAAGGAGGCGACGGCTCCAGCCGAAAAGGAGGAAGAGGAGGAGGGGAAGTGGTACCAGCAGCTGTGGCGCAGGGTGAAGCTTCCGGGCTGGATGAGCACACTCATAAACTACCGCTTCCCCTCCAGCATCGACCCCTACACCAGTGAGTACCTGGAAGACTGTCTCTTTTATTTTTTTGTAACAAAAGACATTTTTGTGCATTTTTGGCTCATTTCTGCCATTTGACCCACCTTGACCTCTGACCCCTCCTCCCTGCCTTCTGACTCGCGGTGACCTCTGACCCCCGTCTGGCGCAGACCTGATGTACGTGCTGTGGCTGTTCTTCGTCACCATGGCCTGGAACTGGAACGTGTGGCTGATCCCCGTGCGCTGGGCCTTCCCCTACCAGACCCCCGACAACATCTACCTGTGGCTGCTGGCCGACTACCTGTGCGACGCCATCTACATCCTGGACATCCTGGTCTTCCAGCCCCGCCTCCAGTTCGTCAGGGGCGGAGACATCGTGGTGAGACACGCCAGGCGATCAGGAGCAAACCGTTCGGTGTTAAATCAGCTCTGTACATTTCACTCTGATAAGAGTGCGTGCGATCCATTTCAGACACATAGCCTCTGTTATATAAATTATCACGGTAAATGTACAAATTGTACTTTGTACACGCAAACAGACGTGAGATATCCATGTACTGTTTCACAGACACAAATTCTTATCATCATAAAAAATGGAATTAAAAAACAGCTACATTTTTGCCATTTTTCAGTTAGATGCATAAATAGCTTCTTGGCTCTGTGTCTAATGTAGCAGGAACTGGACTGAAGTGCTATAGTGCAATGAAACAGTTTTTCACACGGCTATAGCACACTCTGTCCGAGTACATATTACATAGAAAGCGTGTTCAGACACAACATGCTGTACATTACACAGTGTACTGTACAGACCAGAGAATATATGAAGGCTGACACTACACACAGACCACATATACAGAAGCATAGATCCAACACGGACTAAAGAAATATCTCTCACCAGTTACCTTCCATCTCTGCTCTCTCTTGTACACACACACACACACACACACACACACACACACATACACACACACATGCACGCATACAAATACGGACAGGCACACACACACATGCACACATACAAACATACATGCACACACAAACACACACGCACATACAAACAAACACACACGCGCATGCACACACACAAACACACACACACACACACACATACATATAAACACACACACATACAAGCACACACACGCGCAGATTTGCTTGCTGAACTAAAAGCTGACGTGTTGCTAATTAGCCTCGCTGCTTTCTCTTCATCACAGTGTGACAAAAAGGACATGAGGGAGAACTACATGAAAACTCTGCGCTTTAAGGTAACTGCTCGTTTATTCACACCGTTATGGGGCGGCAGTGTAGCACAGAGGCTGGGGAACCCACTTCCCAGGTAGCACTCTGTCGTTGTGCCTTGCATCACATTACAGGCATTTAGCAGACGCTCTCATCCAGAGCAACTTACACAATATTTATATGGGATTTTACATTGCATCCATTTATACAGCTGGATATATACTGAAGCAATGCAGGTTAAGCACCTTGCTTAAGGCTGCAATGGCAGTGTCCTACCAGGGAATCGAAGCTGTGACCTTCAGGTTACCAGACCAGCTCCTAACTCATATATCCACCTGTATATATGGATACTATGTTAAAAAAATTAAAATGAAAAAAGTCTTTCTGGATATGAGTGTCTGCTAAATGCCAGTAATGTGATGTTATGGTTATTTAGTGCTGTGAATTGATTGCCAAGGCGCAACCTCTTACTGTCTACACTTGTCTGGTTCAGCCTCAACACCAGGCCTGGGTCAAATACATATTTGTTTTGGATTCAAATACTTTTTTACTGCTTTACTGATCTTGTCTGGTGTATTGGAATCAGTGAAATACTCTCAAAAAGTGCAAACCCTGCCTTCTGGTCATATTGGCAGGCTCAATTATACCAGGCAAGATCAATAGAGCACAGAAAAGTATTTTAATCCCGAACTGACGGAGGACGGAGGACGGAGTGTAGCACAGTGGGTAAGGAACTGGGCTTGTAACCAAAAGGTCGCAGGTTCGATTCCCGGGTAGGACACTGCCGTTGTACCCTTGAGCAAGGTACTTCATCGAAATTGCTTCAGTATATATCCAGCTGTATAAATGGATACAATGTAAAATGCTGTGTAAAAGTTGTGTAAGTCGCTCTGGATAAGAGCGTCTGCTAAATGCCTGTAATGTAATGTAAACTGCCCTGGCTCCTTAACCGGTGTGTGTCCCTGTCTTTCAGATGGACGTGGTCAGCCTCATTCCCCTGGAGCTGCTTTACATCAAAACCGGCGTCAACTCGCTCCTCCGCTTCCCCCGCCTCCTCAAGGTATCGCTCCCCAGCTCCAGAGCTCATTCGCCAATGACAAGCTTGCTCCCCAGCTCCAGAGCCAAGGACAAGCAGCCACTCGTGTCTCTCGTCCAATCAGCACAACCGTGGGTTTATATCGGTCTGTGAAGGCGGCCTCTCGATGATCGCTTCCACGGTGTCGGCCAATGAAATGGACTGTGGCGGTCAAGCATCAAAGATCGGTCTTACAAGGATAATATTTCCCAAAATGTAATATTTTTTTAATATGGTAAAAAAAAACAGTGGCTAGACACTCATCCAAATTATAGAGGAAGTAATGCATGTGACTTGCCCTCTTTAAAATAGTAAACTTTTATTATAAAAATATTAGTATGATTTGTTGTTTTGTTTTTTTTGTGGGAGGAGTCTGAAGTACCGGTGTTAGGTCTGGTCAGTCGTTTCAGTAAATTTCAACGTACATATAAATATGAATTATGTAAGTCTGAGGGGTTAGACCAGAGACTGTGATTGTGTACACTTAATGTAGTTCTCTCCGGTCCACAGTACATGGCCTTCTTCGAGTTTAATGACCGCCTGGAGGCCATCCTGAGCAAGGCCTATATCTACAGGTAAGATGGAGGAAAGAATGATTATACAAGTGTTCGCTAATGTCTTGTTTAGGGCAATTCTGTCGCTCTCCAATAAAGGTGTGTCTTTCTTGCCAGTCTCTCCCACTCTGAAAAACATGGTTTTGTAGATCTCTTTTATCCTGTCTCTCTCAATGTAAGGTTTATTTAAATCAATGTATTTTTAACTCTCTCCCTTTCTCACTGTCCCTTTCTCTCTCTCTCTCTCTCTCTCCCTTGCTGTCTCTCATTCTCTCTTGTTCTCCCTTTCTCTCTTTTTTCCTTTCTCTCTCCCTCTCATTCCACCTTTCTCTTCTTCTGTCTCTCTTTCTCTCCCTTCCTCTCACTGTCCCTTTCTTTCTCCCTGTTTCTCTCATTCCCTCTCCCTCCCCCTCCCTCCCTCTCTCTCCCTCTCCCTCCCCCCCTCCCTCTCTCTCACACACAGAGTCATCCGCACCACCACCTACCTGCTGTACTCTCTGCACTGTAACGCCTGTCTCTTCTACTGGGGGTCGGACTACGAGGGTCTGGGCTCCACTAAGTGGGTGTACGACGGACTGGGAAACAGGTGAGAAAGACAGCTCAGGCGTGGGCGTTAGTTCCCAGTACCCCCCCCCCCCCCCCATGCTTCCCAGTACCCCCCCCCCCCCCCATGCTCCGCTCTGACACGCTCTGTCACGCTTCCCCCCCCCCCCCACAGTTACATCCGCTGCTACTACTTCGCCGTGAAAACCCTGATCACCATCGGGGGGCTGCCCGACCCCACCACACTCTTCGAGATCATCTTCCAGCTGGTCAACTACTTCGTGGGAGTCTTCGCTTTCTCCATTATGATTGGTCAGGTGGGCATTTTCTCATCGGGTTCAGCGGTATGGTGAGCCAATCACAATCCAGTATCCTAGCTTTGTCCTATTTGACAAAGGGAGTCCTGATCCAAGATCAGCTCTCCACTTGCACAATGCTTTATGTGTAAGGACACTGGCTCTGTTGCATTTGGCTCTCCTTGTTATGTGCACCTTGCAACTCTGCCCAGGATAAGCAGATGTGGATAATGGATGGATGGATTGATGTTGTGTGCAGCTGTGGCTTTTGCAGTTATAAGTTTTAAGTGTCAGTAATTCTCACCCTGGTTTGGAGCAAGAAGCACACAAAGTAACTACAATGCATGGATGGACTTGAACCAAACGAGTAGTTGGATGTTATGCATTACCACAAGCCCCTGGCCTGTCCTCCGATGATGGAGGCCATAGTTTGGTTTGACCATGTCCTCCCTGACCCCCCCCCCCTCCAGATGAGAGATGTGGTGGGGGCGGCCACCGCGGGACAGACCTACTACCGCGCCTGCATGGACAACACCGTCAAATACATGACCTCCTACCGCATCCCGCGGGACGTCCAGCACCGGGTCAAAACCTGGTACGACTACACCTGGCAGTCCCAGGGCATGCTGGGTAAGGCGGCTAGGCCTGTGTGTTTTTGCATGTAGGAGGAGGAAAAGGGGTTGCTGTCTTTTAGCAGCTGATGATTGAGTGCTTTTAAGGAGCTGTGGGTTTTTGGGTTTTCCCCTGCCCCTCTGCATCCCTCTGTTCGGTTCAGTGGTGCTCTAATAGAATGACAAACAGAGCGGTTTTACAGTAGAGTGCTTAGACACACAAAACGTGTAATTATGTGAAGCCACTGTGATTATATCGTTTAACACAGAGCCATGGGTGGGATGAAAATAGCAATTATAATAATCGGTCTCTACTTTCTCATTTTTTCTCCTTCCTCTTCCCTCACTCTTTCTCCTCCCCTCTCTTGCACTCTCCTCTATCTCCTTTCCATTCTCTCTCTCTTTCACCATCCCTCCATCTCTCCTTCCCTTTCTTTCTCCCTCACTTTGTCCCTCTGTGAACCCCCCCGTGTCTATTCCTGTCACTCTCTTCCTCGGTCCCAATCTCTCCCTCCCTCTGTCCCTCTCTCTATCTCTGTCCCTCTCTCTCTCTCCCTCTCCCCCCCTCTTTTCATCTGTCTCCCCTCTCTCCCCCTCTCTCACTCCCCCTCTGTATCTCTCCCTCCCACCCCCCCTCTCACACTCCCTCCCCCTCGTCTATCTTTCTCCCCCTCTCTCCCTCCCACCCCCCCCACACTCCCTTCCCCTTGTCTATCTTTCTCCCCCTCTCTCCCTCCCTCTCTCCCTCCCACCCCCCCTCTCTCACACTCCCTCCTCCTCGTCTGTCTTTCTCCCCCTCTCTCCCTCTCTCTCTCTCCCTCCCCCTCTCTCAGATGAGCAGGAGCTGCTCATGCAGTTGCCGGATAAGATGAGGCTGGACATCGCTGTGGATGTGAATTACTCCATCGTCAGTAAAGTCGCTCTTTTCCAGGTGAGTCTGGCTGCTGAACGTTCAGGGCCAGTGCCTGCTTAAGACATTTGGAACCTCACGTGAACCTTCCACCCACTTTCCTGCATGTCTATTCTTGGCCACAAAGACAAAACATTTCTCTCTCCCTCTCTCTCTCCCTCTCTATCACTCTCTCTGTCTCACTCTATCATTCTCTCTCTCGCCCTCTCTCTTACTCTCTCTCCCTCTGTCTCTCGCTCTATCATTCTCTCTCCCTCTTTCCCTCTCTCTCTCTCTCTCTCTCTCTCTCTCTCTCAGGGCTGTGACAGGCAGATGATCTTTGACATGCTGAAGAGGCTCAGGTCTGTGGTCTACCTCCCAGGCGACTACGTCTGCAAGAAGGTGAGGGGCTAGAGAATTGCTGAATGATGGATTTTCTGCCCATTATTCCAGAATGAGAATTATAAAATATTTAATTATGAATTAAATTTTTCCCTTCAAACCAGGTGTGCCTGCCAGTCTGCTTTCCCTGGCTGTCCACATAGTGATAATTAGTCAAAAAGCTCATTTTTAATGTTATTCAAAATATTATTTATTGAGTTATGTGCTGCACAAAATTAATATTGAGTCATTCCATGCCAGTTAAAACAGGGTGAATTGAATTATTTGATATCATGTTTGCTCTGTTTAGAATTTGGATTAGAATGTGGTATTCTAATCGCTGTTGGGTGACAGAATGTAACGTGTCACATGCCCCTGGCCCCGCCCCCTTCCTGTGCTGCAGGGAGAGATTGGCCGGGAGATGTACATCATCAAGGCGGGGGAGGTGCAGGTGGTGGGCGGGCCCGACGGGAAGACGGTGTTCGTCACGCTGAGGGCGGGGTCTGTGTTCGGGGAAATCAGGTAGGCCCGCCCTACAGTTCCTCCGCTTCGAGGTTCGGTTTAATGAACAGCGTAGAACTGTGCGTATCGCTACAGTATATCGGTTAATAGGAACAAGTAGCTTTTTCACTTGCGCTATGTTACGGTTATTTGTTAACTGTTCTGTATGAATTCAGTGACCTTCGACCTTTATCTATTAATTAGTTCTCATTGGTAACAAACTGGGCTCCCGTAACCCCGGTAACCCTCGCGGTTTCCCCCGTGCCCGCGCTCCGCGCGGCGTCCTGCAGCTTGCTGGCGGTGGGCGGCGGGAATCGGCGGACGGCCAACGTGGTGGCGCACGGCTTCGCCAACCTCTTCATCCTGGACAAGAAGGACCTGGCGGAGATCCTGGTCCACTACCCCGAGTCCCAGAAGCTGCTGCGCAAGAAGGCCAAGTGAGAGAGGGCCTGCTGCCTGCACCCACCAATCACAGCAGCAGATTTGGGTCATGTGGTTAGGTCACCTGACCAGTGTTGACACGCCTCCCCTTTACTCCTCCTTCAGTTTCCGGGAGGGGAAGAATCAGTAGGTTCTTCCCCCAGTGACTGATCTGGGATAAGCGTCCTTCTCCGGACTTCTCTGAGATCACAAATATGTGATTAGAATGTTCGTAGCTGAACATTCTAATGCTGATGTGACAATCACTACTGTGGTGATTCTAGAACATTGACTTTCCGAACATTCCAAAAAACCTACTCTCCAGGGATTAAGTGAACTGGGATTAGGATTATGTGTGGTGGAATGGTCCATGGTCAGGAGGCCTTCCTCTCAGCTCATCAGCAGGAGTAGAGGAATTTATGTGGAGGGAGTCCAAATGAGTGGGAGAGTTGGGGGGGGGGGGTCCTGAGTCCACCTGACCTCCTTCTGATCACTTTTGATCACAGCTCGAGCTTTCATGTCACATGACCAGTCATGAGCGAGTGAGATGGGGGAGTGGGGAGTGGGGGGGAGGGTGGGTATGTGGGATGAAATCTTAAACCATTCTCTACCCGCATTATTAGCCAGAGCATGAGGGGGGTGGAGCAGGGCACTTCTTATTATCTGATCTAGAACATCCTGTGATCCCTCATTAATCACAACCTCACCCCCCCCCCTTTTCCTGGCAGTACCTGGGGACCTGGCGGAAATCCTGAGGGGCGGGGGGGGGGGGGGTGGATAACCCAGCAGGGGAACTGGCCTGAGCCAGAGGAAAACTGGGAAAATGGAAAGCTGGGAAGCTGGCAGTTGCAAGTGCAAATCTGGGAATCCATGCTCATGGCTCTTCCGGTTTGTGCCCCAGGAAAATGCTGACGAAGGATAAGAAGCCGGCGGGTGGCGAGGCGAAGGAGGGCGCCCAGGTGATCCCCCCACGACCCGAGACCCCCAAACTGTTCAAAGCTGCTCTGGAGATGACCCAGAAGTCCGGCCTGAAGGGAACCCTCTCCCTGCTGAAGAAGACCTACAAGACCAGCGCCAGGGTACGCTTCCAGAGAATGAGAGAACACACGCACACACATGCATACACACGCACACACAGGCATACACACACGCACACACATGCATACACACGCACACACAGGCATACACACACGCACACACATGCATACACACGCACACACAGGCATACACACACGCACACACATGCATACACACGCACACACAGGCATACACACACGCACACACATGCATACACACGCACACACAGGCATACACACACACACACACACGCGCATACACACACACACACGCGCACACACACATATACACACACACACACACACACGCACACACGCACACACACATATACACACACACACACACACGCACACACACACATACACACACACACACACACACACACACACACACACACACGCACACACATGCATATACACACACACAAACACACACACACACACACGCATACACACACTCATACACACGCATATACACACACACAAACACACACACGCACACACATGCATATACACACACACACACACGCATACACACACACACACACACAAACACACACACACACACAAACGCACACACGCACACACGCACACACGCGCACACACGCATATACACAAACACACACACACACACGCATACACACACTCACACACACGCATACACACACACACACACACACACACACACACGCATATACACGCACACAAACATACACGCATACACACACTCACACACACACACGCATACACACACACACATACGCGCACACACATACACTCTCACACACACACACGTGCATTCACCAAAGTGACTCAAGAGCGATAGTGTGGAGTTAGATGTTTGGATGTTTAGTTTAGATGTTTAGAGCAAAGGCATGCATGCTTGCACCTGCAGCTAGGCTCCAGCCACCATCTTGCACATCTCACACGCACACACACACACACACGCATACACGTACACACACTCGTACACTCATAAACACATGCTCATGCACACACACACTCAGACACACACACACACACACACACACACGCACACATACACACATACACACACATACACATACACACATACGCGCACACACGTACACTCTCTCACACACACACACACACACAAACACGTGCATTCACCAAAGTGACTCAAGTGGTTTTTCTGAGAGACAGGCCTTCATTTACACAGGATGAAACAAACATTTTTCCAAAGGCCTTGAAATGGTTATTATACATTACGAGCACTGTGTCTCTCCAGCAGGCCATTTACTCACAGCAGTGTGCACGTAGAGTAAGCCTTGTTCTGGAGACTCACCGCACACGGCAGGTCTCTCTGTGTGTAAAAGAAAAGGAGGGTGTTTGTGTTACTGCGCACATTCCACTGCCCTAGCAGCTGTGTTTGTCCCACATGATGAAACCCTGTCATTCACTCTCTCTCTCTCCCCCTTTCTCTCTGTCTCTCTCTCTCTCTGACCCCCTTCCTCTCTCCCTCTCTGTGAACCCCTCCCTCTCTCTCGCTCTCTGACCATCTCCCTCTCTCTCTCTCTCTGCCTCTGACCCCCTCCCTCTCCCTCTCTCTCTCTCTCTGCCTCTGACCCCCTCCCTCTCCCTCTCTCTCTCTCTCTCTCTCTCTCTGACCCCCTCCCTCCCTCCCTCTCTCTGAACCCCTCCCTCTCTCTCTGTCTGACCCCCTCCTTCCCTCCCTCTCTCTGAACCCCTCCCTCTCTCTCGCTCTCTGACCCTCTCTCTCTCCCTCTCTGACCGTCTCCCTCTCTCTCTCTCTGCCTCTGACCCCCTCCCTCTCCCTCTCTCTCTCTCTCTCTGCCTCTGACCCCCTCCCTCTCCCTCTCTCCCTCCCTCTCTCTCTCTCTCTCTCTCTCTCTCTCTCTCTCTCTCTCTCTCTGACGCCCTCAGCCCTCCAGCTCCTCCCCCACCCCCCGCGGCCCGGCGGAGGACGAGGACGACGTGGTGACGGAGAGCAAGGACGGCTCCGCGCAGATCCGGCTCTCGCCCGCGCCGCAGGGAGAGGACGTCCTGTCCGTGGAGCTGCAGCCGGGGGAGGGAGGCGCGGAGGGCGGGGAGGAGCCCGGGCAGCAGGAGGAGGAGGAGGAGAAGAAGAAGAAGAAAGGGGAGCCCAAGGAGTAGCCTGGGTGGCCCGGGTAAGAAGACCCAGGGCGTGAGAATCCGCCGCCCTTCCCTCTCGTCCCGGAGCAGGGCGCCTTGATCTCTTGCGCTTAGGAGCCCCGAAAAGGCCACGCCCGGTCCACGCCCTCGCCCCGCCCGCTCACGGCCCCGGGGAGCGGCGCCTGCTTCCAGGCTGAGTCAGCCACCCGGAGTAACCACGGAAACCACACCGCCGCCATCGCGCACCCTGCTCTCCCCTCCCTCTCTCGCCAGGAAAACGATCGAGCGAACACACGCGTTGTGGAAAAGTCTATTTTTCGACCCCCTCTCTGACCCCTGGGGGACGCCAATACCTATAATTTCTGTTTTTTTTATTTTCCTTTTGTTTTGTGATTGAAACCCGAGCGGCGTTTTAGGTCCTTCCCGGGGTATCACAGCGACGGAGGGCGTCAGCCGCCCATAGCTGGACCCCCCCGGGGACGGGCCCTTAAACCTGCGTGGGGACGGGATATCTCCAGGTCTGCTCTGCTGAAACTGTTTTACACACAACCGGTCCCAAGGACCTGCCAAAACACAGCTTAAACCCCCTCCACCCGTCACCCCACCTCCTGCCTCACTTGCCCCCCATACAGGCGCTGTCCTTCTGCCTAGTAACAGTGCTCTCATTGGCTCCTGTAGGACCCAGGAGCCACATAATAAATTTCTTTCCTTATTTTTCTTCTTTTTTTTTTTTTTTTGACTGATCTCTAAAAGGGGCTGTCGGGGGACTGGAGGGCCAGAGTAACACATCCTCTGTTTTGTACGCCAGATTCTGCTGCTGTTTGCTGTAGGTGTAGTTTTCTCAAGCTGTGGCAGTTTGTTTTTTTTGTTTTTGTTTTTTTTTTTGTGCCGTGTTGACGGTAAAGATTGGAAAAGAGTTTACAGCTGTCTTTGTAATCAGGAGCATGTGCTACAAGCACAGCCTGACAATAGCCGGCCAGTTGCCTTGCATTCGACCGCCCTTGGAGTGACGCCAGCTATAGAACCCAGAAGAGTTTGTAGTTAGTGGATAATAGTGGATAATTGCCATTGTGGATAATCTCAGGCTTTTTATTTGCTGTTTTTTGTTTGTTTGCTATTTTTAGCTGTTAGTGTTAGTGTTTTTTTATTTTTTTGTTTTTTTCCCACATCCAGGGATGAATGCCAAGCGAATGTTTTGTCACACCATTTTGCAATTGTAGAAATACTGTTGTAACATCAATGAAGTGTTGTGGAAACATTCATAATAGATTGACTTGGGGAGTGACCACCCCCCCCTCCATTTTTCTAACTGGAGCAGCCCACTGACACCTACTGTAAAAGGAACATGGCTTCATATTGATTCTACGCTATGGAACCAGCGTTTGGGATCGATTCCTGCACAGTCCCCTCACAGTCCTCACATGCAATGTGGAAAAATCCTTTCCTTTGATATTTTCAGTAGACTAGACGGTCATCAGTACCGTGTATCAGTGGGAAGGTGGTGAAAAATGCAAATATGTATTTTTTTAAATTTTTCATTCAGTTATTGGTTGAGAAACTGTAATTATATTATACAGGCCGTATTTATTCTCTGAGTTTGCACTGAGAAAAGTACAGGGGTGGTGGTGTGCTGTGACTTCTCTCTCATGTTGCTGTGCTGATGTTGATGTTCTGTCTATCGAAATTCACCAAGATTGCAAGTTTTGTGTGTGAGCTGATCAGAGTTACACACTCATCAATGTTCTAGGTTGTGTGTGTGAACTTGCCGACATTGCACCTTGTGTGTGTGTGACCTTCTTAGCGTTGTGTGTTTAATGTGTGAAGTCAATACAATACATTTATTTAGCAGAGGCTTTTATCCAAAGCGACGTACAATAAGTGCACACCGAAGGTCATTGGAACAACTACAAAACACAGGTCCGATAAGGTACAATCCTCATTATGTAACAGCTATTCATAGCCCATAGCCATGCACACATTAAGTCCGGTTCACACAGTAAACATTACTCTCTGACCTGACCTATGCTAAGTCAAACTAGGTGGCATGACAAGCTACAACACCAAGATAATGATACAAACTACAATATAAGCCGCCAGCGGTGTGTGTTTTGTGTCTGAACTCACCCGCGTTGCGTGTTGTGTGTTATGTGTTGCGTGTCAACTCTCCAGCCCTGTGCAGGGGAGTTTATGTAAACTCACCAGCATTGCGTGTGTTGCGTGTGTTTTGAGCTGAGCGAACAGTCCTGCATTTTCATTTCAACAGCAATAACCCCTTACCTCATGACAGGACATTTAATTTCACAGCTTCTGATTTAAATTAAGTTTTACACTGAGGAAGTCAGCTGAGCCTGACTGAAAATAAGGGAAAGGTCAACATGCTCGTTTTTTTTGCAAATGTGTCTTACGTGCACAGCAAAATTCCCAGTGTAATTCCCATGCTAACAGAGTCCAGTTGGCACCATGTGTACTCTGTAAAAGTTGATTTATCACTGGCCAGTTTACCATGCCGGTCCACTGGGTCATTTTAACAAACAGGCTTTTCTTTAAAAAGATCTTTAAAAAGACCTGAATTTTGAGAATCAGGCAGGCATGCAGTGGCAGTACTGCGGTGGTAGAAATGCCTGGAAATCCTGAATATGACTTCTGCTCACAGAGGAAGACGGGAAGGAAGTGGCTGGAAGATAGTCATTGTGTTTGCAACGCCCAGGCGCGAAGCTAAAAAAAAAATATGACTAAACAATGCTGAGCAAGCCTGTGTGTTTTTTTTTTTTTAAGGGAACCTGGGTTCACTGTTAGGTTCTCTGTTATGTGGAAGCTCAGTGGTGCTTTCTGCATTAATTGAAAGATTAAGCTCCACTGTTGTTAGTTACAGACGACTGCATATCCTGTGCTACTGCATAGCGTACAGCTAGATCCATTACAATGCCATTGACTTTAATTACTCCTGTGAGGATGTCTGTTTATCTACAGTACATGACTCACATGAACAAATAGATCCCAGTGCTCACTGATTTATTTATTATTTATTTTTATCCAAAGCTGCTGTTAATATCACCAGTATTAATGATGTTCTGGTGTAAATTGATACTGATCACTTTCCCATTCATGGTTTGTCCATTAATTGCATCTGTTGAAGAATGACACAAAGAAATAGTAGGGGGTTAGTCACTTAACACCTGTCCTTTTTGTGTTTATCATTGTGTGGGGGATTGCTCTTTTTTGTTTTTAAAATGAACAAAATACAGAAGCTGAAAAGCATGTCGTGAAAAAATTAGAATGTTATGAAAACGGTAACTATTTTCCCTTTGTTTTTGTTTTTTGTTTTTTTTAATTGCTGAAATCAAACAGTAATGTTTTATTAAGTAAGCTTCATTTTTTAAATTATTATTGATAGTTCTGAAATATGTGAAGACTGCTCAGTTCCCAGTGCATAGATGTTTATATTATGAGACTGCTGTGTGATTTTATATGTAACCAGACAGCCGAAGGAAGACGTCGCCATTTTGTTTTCATTGTGTTGTATATAGCAGTGCACATGAGACTTACCTTTTGAGATTTTTTTCAGTCACCACAAATGCTGTGCTTATTTTCACAGCTATGTAAGAGTTATGCGTTTGTTTAGACCAAGAAAATTCAGTGTTATGTTTTGCAAATGCCTTCCCAGTAGTCAAAAACTAAGAGAAACCTTAAAACTGTTATCCAACTATCTCTTTTTTTTTCAGAAAACACTGTGTTCTGCTCTTTCTTCTGAATGTAGGAGTGTATAGTAGCAGTTTAGGTCACTGTGTAAAATTGCCCTGCAGCCTTTCAGGCAGGACAGTGCAGACAAGATGGTCCTGCGACAACACCCTACGTCTAGCTTGTAAATATGTTTATTTAATATTTTATTTATTTATTTTATATAATTAATATCTGATATCTGGTTCAAAAAGCTGTGAGAAAACCAGACACTGAATGTAGTTCATTACGTTAAATAGGCCCTAATGCGTTGTGTGTTTTATTTTCATGTGGTAACACAAGTCAGAACCGATTGATTACTGTAGAAGATCATGTGTGGAATTGACTTTTTTAAAGTTTTATAATAATTAAGCATAGGTATATAGATGCTATCAACCTGAGAACCAGCTTCTGAAACTGCCAGCTAGACTGTACATGCTCATACTTAGTGTATAGGATTTTATTTATTTATTATTTTTATTTATTTTTTTTTTTTTTACTGTTCATGAACATTAGTGGAGGCCTTTGATTTTGACAGTTTAGCAGTGTGTTGCTATGGCCTCGCAGATTTAACGGCTCATTCTCCACAGTTCGGATGTGCATGTTTGTATAGAATTAAAATGGAAGTCCTCTTTTTTTGTATCCTACTAGTTGTGTACATACGGGGTTGTTTGACCTGCTTTACTCTGCATTAATACTCTCAAATGAGATCAACTTTAATTTGCTAATGCTTTTGTGTGGCTTGTAAAAAATGTATATAATATATTAGTAAAAGTGTTCGAAATTTTTCTGATTGGTTTGTAATTATTATTATTGTTGTTGTTATTATTAAGTAGTCGTAGTGGTGGCTGTTGTGGTTACTGGCAGATGTGGAAACTGGGTGACACCGACTCCAAAGCTAGGAGACCTATTGACCGTATTGAAATGTAAAACAGGTCAGTGACTCCGAATACACATGCAGCATTAAAGAATCACATACGATGCTGCTTTTCACAATAAAATAGGACAGGTGTAACGTCTTCAAATTCACGTCACAATCAGACCCTCGCGCATTATCCACCCCTTAGTTTGGTAGTTTATTAATAGCAGTAGGCCACAGATCCGCCAGTGAGAATATGTTTTTTTTGTTTTGTTGAGAGCAACTTGAAGTAGGACCCGTTGCATAATTAAATTATTATTTAAATTAAATTTGTAGTTAAAAATAAGTGAGGTGGTGGAAGCGCAACGCTGGTGAAACTATCCAGCTGTGTGCGTGAAACGGCAAAGGCGTGCTTTCTCGTTTTAAACCAAAGCGTAGAATTACGTCACTGCTTTTGTATTGAATCAGCTGGCTGGCTCTCTGTCCTCTCCAGCGGGTCTGGTTGGTTCTCAGCATCTACAGGCGAGAGGCGGTTTAAGGAAGGAACTTTCTCAACTGTGGGTACGCTACGCTAGTTACATTCTCGTGCTGCAGACAAGGGGCTCGTAGCACTTTGTTGGAGAAGCCAACAGTTTCGTTTTTTTATCTTCAAAGAACCACAGGAGTAATCTAAAAGGATATACGGAGCGTTCTAGGAATTTAAGTTTGCCCGCTGGCCAGAGAGGTAAGAACATATTTTGGATTTGGCGCTACTTCTCGGGCTGTTTCGTTAACGGCTTTACAACAACCGTGATTCACAGGTGTGATTATCAAGGCTCGTTCGTAAATCATGAATGTTTTCTCGTGAACTACCTGGAATCTTCGTTTCGAAAATATTTTTAGGGCTGCTACTCGTTTGGGACAACGCATTTCTGCTGCGACACCCTTTAAATCCTGAGCAAAATTAAGCACAGAAATGAATTTCTTACACGCTTGCAAAGTGTTAGTGCATCAGTTTAGTTTCACAGTTATACACATTTAACAACCTACGTCAGAGATTAAATAGCGATTTTTACTTTTTGTCTTAATTCGCTTTGATTTACGAATACCCTACACGTGTTATACCCTGGCTTTTTGTAATTCCCCCCAAAAAACAGGATTGAACAAAACGTGGGAGTCGTTGACAGAGATTGTATCGGGTGTGCCAGGACAGGGCCGATCCAACCAACGGATGTCCTATTAATAGTGCGGCCAAGACATTCCTTCGTAAATCAGACATTCGTTGAATACAAGGCCAACAAATTGAGGACGCGGCACGGGCTAGTTTGCTTACGTACCGTGTGGGAACGGAGTGTCTGACACAGCTACAATGGGCTGTTTAAATGATAGCGGTACGGGACTGAATAGGCTACACAGTATGCGCATTAAGAATGACAGGTTTGGTAATGTAAACGTCTTTAAAGCGTCTGTACATTTCTAAATCATGAATGGGCACTGGATGCGAAGAATAAAGGTCGGCGGTTTTCCACCCGCGAGCCAGCGTGGCGTGGTTTACGATTTCTGACAGGGGAGTCTAGGACTGTTTTTAAAAACACACACGAAATATTTCGCTCCGGGTGGGAGAGCTTGTTTGTGGACTACATCCCCACGGCATATAAAACAACCCCTAGGCCATTTGGGGCCCTGTTGGTCGTCCCCCGCACATTGGCTATATAGCCGAGGCTATCCTTCCTTTCTGTTCCACTAGCTCAACCAGCGTGCCAAATCCCCGAATAAAGCACGGCTGAGAAACTTGACGTCTAATTTTCCATTTTAGTTGTTCCACTCTTTTGGTTCAGTTAATCTCTTGTCAAGTTCAGTGTTTGTGTCTCTGAATGTTCTAGTGCGCGTGAAAATTACGATAGTGGTTGGTGGTTGTGCGGTAACGCACAGGACTATCCGGGCAGCGCGCGGATGGAAAGACGCTTTTGACATCTGGCCTCATCTGCCGCTATTTAGACAGGGATAAGGGAGGGGGTGGGGGTGCATGCAAGAAAAAGACATCACAATAGCTTCACAGTAAATAGAAGGACGGTGACGGAACTGGTTGCAAGATGGACGGGTTTGTGTGTCACCTTATGGAAAAAATATCTAGTTGTTCGGTTGAAAGTCGCCCATCGAAGCCTAGGCTATTCGTTAAAAAAATAAATCTGACTCTGAGGAAATAGCCTTTTCTTTCCTGTCCTGTCAAAAGAATTTCTACAGCCTGTCGGCTATCGCTATGCGCTCAAATAAATTATTGCAATTGACGGGTGATTTTTAAAAACTACACAAGGCTACTCGTTGGAAAAAAAGGTTAATTTCATAGACATTTGTTACTTCTATTTTTTAGCTTTTCGCACGTGAAAATGTTTTGGTTAATTCAAATTAACCGAAACGTTTTCAGTTGAGATGCACCTATATTTATAGGTTAACAAAATGAAAGAAAAATGTAGGTTCATGAAATTAAGTAGCCTATGTTTCAGTGTGTTTCGTATTTTGTTTGAAAACCAGAGACCTGTCTGGCGGTCTGCGTCATTTATTCCACGGTGCACGTGACCGCCCCGCGCTTTTGACTCGACTCGTGATCTTTCCGCATTCAGAAATCCTGCCTTTCGCTTTTCCAGGGGTATTGTCCCGGTGCCCCCCGTGGCCTTGAATAGATCGATCAGATGCGTGTCTGTAAAGAATAGTCCACGCCAAACGATTTTGCGCAGTTTTGTTTTTGTCTTTGTTTTCCCGAGCTTTTCATTGTCTGAGTAACAGGGGAATATATTGTCGGTGTCCTTAAATTCTGTGATTGTAACCTACTTATTAGTCTATCGTATACGTTTTAAAAAATCACCCAGACCTGATATTTTCGCCTGTCTAGCTTACAAATTAAACAATGGATTATATATTTTCTAATGCTATTTTCAAATAGCCGCAGTTTAACGCTGCCTGTTTTAACCTTGTGTCCAGATCATGAGGGAAAATATTCTTGGTGGCAGAGATATTACGGAAGTTGTGCAGGATGTTGTGGCTCGGGAAAGAACTACGTGGATCCACCCTTTTTTCCAGTCCCTACTTCCAAAATCTCTGTCTGAAATGTTGCAACTTTATATGGCCGTTATGTAAGACCTTGATTCAGAACAGATCATTGTGACTTCGCCTTAGCCAAAAGGACTAGGCTTGTCCTCGATAAATCCAGCAGGGGGAGTACGTTTACCACGTTGGACTCTTGAGACGCGTAAATCCCAGCCTGCACAAATAACGCTTGTAAATTTTCATTTTTAGGAGAGTTTCCGTATTCATGGACGTCACATTTACACAGAATGGAGCCTTTAGACTAATTAAAGATAATTACATTTCGTGGAATACTGATTTAGAGCCGTTGTCGCTTTGGCTGTTACAGTTTCCCCGGGTCGTTGTCGCTTGTTAATGGATAAAATACGCAGTAGGGAAGGGATGCAAAAGTTGCGGCTGTCACGGCACATTAGCCCCGTGAACATTTTAACGAGAGAAAGTGCGTGCAGATGCAAATGCCGTAGCTGAAGGCGAGGAGTTAATTGGATGTGCCACTGAAAATGAGAGGGTGCAGGGAAACTGTGGATATGTGGCTGCTTCGCTTGCTGACTTTTTTTGATATATATATATAGCTGTGAATTCGTGAGGCCACCCGCCAAGAGAAATTGCAGTCCTCGAGAAGCAGGAGTTGCACGGAGAACAAACTCCGGATGTTCACAGAAATGTGCCAGTGATCCCACTGTACTGTTTTTATACAGTTCATTGGGTAATCCCGTAGTTTTGTGGTTTCAAATCCCGGGTGAATTTATGGTACTTGCAGCCGTACTGTGTCCCAATTGTGCCCCTATTCATGTAGGATCTCGTGAGATCGTGAGAGCTTATATTTGCAAGCGACGTCGTCCTGTCGTGGCTAGAGCCAAATGTCCCGACCGCGCGCTGACATGTGCAACGCAGATGTTAACTGCTTTAAACAGACCGTTTTTACTTCACCCTCAACGGTCGTCAACTTTTCCGTTATGGGCAGTCAGTGGGCCTGAACAGACTGTGTGAAAACATGTACTTTAATGGCAGAACAGGCTGAGCTGGTGGAAGTGTTTATATAAATAACTTTCTGGGAAGGGGAGGGGCTGGTCGTTTTGAGAAGGTTGGTGTTTTGGGGGGGGGGGGGGGTCATCGTTTTTATACAATATCCCCCCCCCCCGCAGAGATAGGTAATGTGCATTTAAAGCATATGGCCTTAGTATTTCCCTACCTTTCTCTATAATTTGAATGAGCACTCATGATAAACTAAGACCGGACACCACACATCCTGTTGGCCCTACATAGCCCTGCTGTGAGGGCCACATCACTGCCTCTCTGTGCAGGATAGGGTTCTGCACAGTCCTGCCCCTACATCCACACCCCAGCGGTGATGCTATCTACCCTGTCATTATGTGCTTATGCAGTGTTCCTCCCCCGGTCCTGTTCAACTGTGCAATTTAATCCCTGAAATAGTTTCTTGGAGGGGGGACAAGAAGGGTGTGTGCAGTGCACTGTGGGTAAGCGACAGGGAAAATGCTGTTTTTTTTTTTTTAAGGACAGTTTTTGTGAGGTTAACTGAGCTTCTCATTCTACTGCTGGGTAAATCTATTTTGATAAATCTCCCTGAATCCCCCACTTACTAAAAAAAAATGTTTTGTTTACTGAAAAGCAGAGTGCTTATTCCATTTTTTAAATTAAAGTCTTCTGCTGTATGCCCTTTAAATACAGAGGGCTGAAATCTCCTCTTTTCCCTGCACCTGTTTGTGTCATCGTTCTGTTATGGCCCCCCCAGTGGTGGAAAGAGCCTCCCGTGGTGTTCAGGACAGTTGAGAAGCTGGGCCCATTTTCCGACAGACCCACAATCCACCTCTTCAGGCTGCACCTTGGGTCCCCCTAGTCTTCAGATCTTGGCTCTGATGTGGAGCGCTTTGTTATTTTTGTCCATTCCTGAGCCCGTAGTTTTTGTTTTGTTAGTTGGTATAACTTTATTAGATGCTGCTTGCCAATGGTGGCTGCCAAGTTGACTGAACCTGGTCCTGGGGGCAACATAGCTCAGGAGGTAAGAGTGGATAAAAATTTATATAGCGCTTTGGATAAAACTTTTATTTTATCTATACAGGGCTAGATTCCTCCCTGCACTTTAATCCCTGATATGTGCGCTTGTGTTTGTGTTGTTGGTCGGCTCTGGCTTAGAGTATCTGCCAAATGACAGCAATATAAAGGCAATTTAGTTCTGCACTTAGATCTGGTTTTTCCCTTTTGGGATTTATATACTTTAATTAAAGCCCCTCCCCCTCAGGATCACCTTACGTGACATTACAGGCATTTGCAAGAGCGACTTGTGCATTTTCACATATTATCCTGTTTATACACTGGACATGTATACTGAAGCAATTCAGGTTAAGAACCTTGCTCAGAACGACAACAGCTGTGGTAATCTACCTACCTGAGAATGGAACCTGCAACCTTAAGGTCTCTAGGCCTGTTTCTAACCTTATCGCAGCCACAAAGGTGTATCTCATTCAAGGGCGAAACTGCATCAGCAACATCACAGGGGGACTTAACCCCAAACCTACCCGATCATACGCCACAGAGGGACTGGATCCTACTCCTGCCTGTTCATACACCACAGGGGGACTGGACCACACACCTGCCTGGTCATATGCCACAGCGGGACTGGACCCCATGCCTGCCTGGTTATACGCCACAGGGGGACTGGACCACACGCCTGCCTGGTCATATGCCACAGCGGGACTGGACCCCATGCCTGCCTGGTTTTACGCCACAGGGGGACTGTGCACCAATAGCAATTGCACACAGCCCTGAGACACTTGCAGTTCCATCCCTGCTTTGTGGCTCTTAAATATGGCCAGTTTTGCCTGATCAACAATGAAATTGGCCAGCTTGCGGTGCTGCCTCTTTTCTCAGGAGTACTTTACTCTGCAGAACAACACCACTGTTACTCTAACCCTCTAAAACTGTGGACAAGGTGTTTAACCTGGGACACTGTAACTAAATAAAAGCAATTCTCTACTACCACACAGAAGGTGGAATCTTTTATCCACCATGCAGTCAAAGCAATCCACTGCACTGCAGTTTACAGTGAAGTTGTGCAAGTTATCCATGCAACTAGGATGGCCAATGATCACCCTCAGCGGATAAGTGGGCCTTCCATCATGTGACCCTCACCGAGGGAGTTTCATGCAAAACATAGTGTGCGTATACAAAGAGAGGGAGAGGGAGTGCAGGAGGGGGAGGGAGAGAAATGGGGAGTGCGAGTGGGAGAGGGAGAGAAGTTATGGGGTCAAGGCGAGGCTAGTGAGGCAGAGACAGACACCCTTGCAGTTTTTTTTTGTTTGTTTTTTTTTGAGGAAAGGCAATTTGTCGGATCATTACAGACAAACATACAAAGGCAGGTGAATGAAAACACTTTCACCCCACCTCACATGATCACGAGCTGACTGAATGCACAAACCAAAGAGAGAGACCGAGAGAGAGATAGAGAGAGAATATGATGACCGTGTAAATGCTCTGCTCAGCCATTGACGGTGCCTGGGATTTAAAAGTGCTGCAGTTTCAATATCTGAGCGGCTTTGTTGGGGTGGTCTTGCAGACCTGTCATGTACCTGTCCAAGAGGATTATCTTCCTCGCCTCCACTCATCTTCCTCATCAACTCAGAGTGTAGGCTGATGTATGCACCTTCACCTTTTTGAGTGCTGGGAAGTTTTTTTGTTTTTTGTTTTTTTAATTTAGTTTTTTTTTTTTTTTTAAACCTCAAATGCTCTTTTTGGGGATTCAGACCTTGTTTTTTCTTTTTCTTTTTTCTTTGTTTCCTCCGTAAAGTGTCTCTGTGACCGACTCTCTCTGTAAAAAGCACGATGCAAATAAAATTGAACCGAACTGAAGTTCCACTGAAGAGGAAACGCCTGAGTATTGTATTTATGTTTCTTTATCACCCAGAGAAAGTAGGCCAGCGTATATAGAATTTGGTGGAAGCTTATCATATCAGATTTGTTAGGCTAAGTGAATTATTACAAAGTTATGACTTTATAAAATTATATAGCTTTATAATAAAGATTTATTTCAATATTGAACTTCATTTCATAACATAAACCTTTAAATGAAATCTGTTTGACCTCCGTGGAATTATGATAAGCGAGGCTGTTGTTGTTGCCAGGCGGCTGCTTGTGTGTGTGTGTGGGTGTGTGTGTGTCTGTGGCTGAGGAGGAGACCGTGTGTTTTCTGGAACTTTCTTTTAGAGCGCAGACACTGGAGGCCTTTGTAACGTGAGCGTTTGGCATATCACAACTCAAGCGGTTGATTGAGGGTGTCAGTTTCCCCCGATGCCCTCTATGGCTATCCCAACACCCCCTGTCCCCCCTCGGCCCCGTCGTGTAACGCACCGGGGGGCACCGCCGGGCACCGCCGGGAATGAGGTCAGAGGTCGTCTCATCAGGCCGCAACCAATCACATCCTGAGGCACCGCTTCGGTGGCAGAGAGCGGTTTTATTTCATTTAGCCGCTGCCACCCCCCCCCCCCCCCCCATGGAACAACCGACTGCGCACACGAACGCAGGCAAATACCAGGTCACCAGCACGCCCCGCGCTTATCCCTGTCACCGTGGCGACAGATGGACAGAGCGAAGCGAGAGAGAGGGAAGGAGGGAGGGAGGGAGGGAGGGAGGGTGTGATCAGATAATTTCACTCTTTCGTGCTGGGCGATGCTGCTCTTGGACCTGTCATCTGTCAGTGGAAGCGAGGGTGAGTGAGAGAGGGAGAGGGACGGAGGACGGGAGAGGGAGAGTGCTGTCCCCCCCCCCTCTTCCCGAGGAGGAATTTGGTTACCGTCTCTGCCTGGTAGCCAGGGAAGAGAAGAGGCTTTCACCAGACCTGTTGCTATCGGCGAGAAGATAAGATGGAACTGACGACCAGAAGAACGCCTGTGACATCACAAAGGGCGCTGTTGTGCGTTTAAGCTCTTTATGGCTCTGTTTTTGTTGCCGTGGTAAAGCCGTCCTTCAGCAGTGTGGAAATGGCGGTGGCAAAAAAACAAAAAAACAGAGCTGGAACGGAGCCAGCCGCGGGTGCAGGTGTAAAGGTCATGTGACGCGAGTGGTTTGACTTGGCGGCGAGGCGCTTCGAGGCGGTCCCCGGGGGGTCAGGTTTCCTCCTCTCCCCTCCGGGGGAGGGGCGCGGAACTCCGAACCTTATCAGCGGCGTTCGACTCCGTGGCATTCCGACCGGTTGGCATTCCGACGGACAGCCGACCGGAGTCCACCCCGCCCTCACCGACGCCCTGATTGCTGGGGCGGGGGGGTGTGGCCAGGTGAGATATAAGGCGCAGGTGAGTCGGCGCAGGTGGATCAATCGATGCTGAAGCTGCCGAAACGCTCGGACCGGACAGACCCGCGGACCGGACAGACACACTGACGCGCCCAGGCGGTTGCGATAGTTGGACGGCGATAGGGGATTATCTCCACTCGAATGACCTCTGCTGGACCTGCAGGACGTCTTAGACCGGATTCAGCAACCCGTCTCTCCTCCCCCCAGACAGATTATCCACCCCCCCACCCCCCTCCCCCTGTGTCACTTTCACAAATTTCACTGGCAAATCCACTCGCTCACTCCCCTAAATGCAAAACGGCCTCACCTGCCTTCCCGACCTGATCCGAGACAGGCACACGAGCAGTGGAGAGGACCGGGCCGGGTGCTTGTAAGGGGGACGGACGCTGACCTTTCTGGACTCTGGTTATTAAGCGGACTGTGGTGGAGGAGGCGCGCTGTAGGAGGTACAGCGCTCGAGGAGGCGCAGGGGAGGAGCTCCCTGAGTACGGGGGCCTGAAGGGGGACGAGGAGGACCCGAAAGCGGGCCGTCTGCAGACTTGTCCCTCAGAAGCAGAGCTGGACTGCCCCTGCTTTCCAGCGGCTCTGGGGAGGTTCTGGAAGCCCGATAGAGCTGGAGTCCTGGCCTGAGGTATCGCTGTGAGAGGACCCATCCCGGGCCTGCCGTGGGTCTCCGTGGGAACCATGTACGTCCTGTGCACCCTGGCGGTGCTGACCCTGCACAGCCTGTTCAGGGCCAGGTGGCGCTCCCTGAAGCTTGAGGAAGAGGAGGATGAGGAGGACAGGAGGCACGAGACAGAGAAGGGGGACGAGGCTCCCCACAGCTGCGGCTCCGCAGCCGGACGCAGCCTTGCAGACAGTCTGCGCAGCCAGGGGGACCAGGACCAGCCGAGTCCCAGAGTCAGGCCTGAGAATGTTCCAGAGAGGAAGAGGAGGATGAAGGTGAGGGCACAAACGTTCTGCCACCCCCAGGCTGTACCAATGGTTGGGCAGCACCCATCCATGTGGGGTAGTAGCTGGAAGTTATAATAACAACAATAACAATAATAATGATAATGGGTAGTTGCCTAAGCAGACGTCATCAGTCAGGGTGTCTGGCTAAATTAAAATGTGTATGTCACTGACTGATACTGGTGCTGAAGGAATTGTGGGTAGTTACCTTGCCTAAGTGCAGGGTACAGGTGTGACTGTAGCGTCTCTGTATGGGACCGGTCTGTGGAACCTGGCTGAAGCGTTCTGCACCCTCTGTGAGTGGAACACACCTGGCCAGGAGTCCCACTCTCTTCTTGGACAGCCTAGCTTTTAGATGTTTAAGCCCGGGGCCATACAGAAACCATTAAGCCTGTATTGTTTATTAGGAGAAATTTGCTGCGTCTGTTGGCGGGCGTAGCAGAGTTAGAGGGGTGTTAGAGGGATGGATGGGAGGCGAGAGGCTCTACATTTACACTCTGTGATCATTTGCCGAAGAAATGTACTCTGCCGTCTGGAAAATGGAGACATGGTGTTGACAGTCGTGAACAGGGGTGTGTGTGTGTGTCTGTGTGTAGGTTGTATGTATGCATACCATAAAGGGTGTCGTGTGCGTGTGTGTGTGTGTGCGCGTGTGTGCGTGTGTGCGTGTGTGCGTGTGTGCGTGTGTGCGTGTGTGCGCGTGTGTGTGTGTGTGCGTGTGTGCGGCTGTGGATGTGGATGTGGAATGAACACAGTAATGGTGAAGCACGGTAATGATAGAATACAGAGCTCAGCCTCTGAAAGGTATTGCTGGGGATCAGCGATGTTGCGTAATGAAGAGTGGTCTCTAATCTGCAGATCCACCTTTTCATATACATACATTTTTAATCCCGGTAATGCAATCTTGTGGCCATAATACAGTCACTAGAGATGTCCATAATACAGTCACTAGGGAGGTCTAGTAAAAATATTGATATGATATTCAGATATTGCACCATGGCAGTCAATCTTAAAATAATGGAATGCTGCATTTTTTATTTTTTAAAGAGTGTCTGAAATTATTACTTTCTGCCAAGAGGTGTACATTCCCTCTACTTTAGACAGGAAAATGAGTATCAGTGAGATGTGTTATTTTATATTAAAATAATAATTTTATTTATTTATTTTTAAATTGGCATCTGTAATCCCACCCAAATTGGTAATCTGTAAATTATGTACAAGTGTGCTCACATGCGCCCCTGCTGCCGGGTTGGTAGAGTGGAAACAACTCGCGGTTCTCCTCTGAAGCACGTGCTGCCAGCCGGCTGCTGCTTCTCACATCACAGCTGCCCAGCTGTGCATGCGCCGAGCAGGGGCCGGAGGAGACCCAATCATACACGGGCCCACAGAGCAAGTCACGAGTGCAGGAACAGCCAACAGGGGGCGCTCAAGCAGTGAACAGCACTATCCCCTCTGACTGTATCCCTCCCATATATACCTTGGGGAACAGAAAGCCAATTATACGCCACCTCTGCAGGGCTTCTGGCCACAGTCGGCACTGGCACGGGCCAGATTCGGTCCAACACCGTTTGAGGGTTATTTTTGACTGTAATATCCTTCGCAAATGTCGTATGAATAAAACCGGCACAATTCTCATGTTTTAAGTAAGCAGCGTTGGAATACAGTTCAAAGGAATGGGGAATATGTAAAGGCAACTTTACATATTCAAATTATCCTTTAAGAATAATATCTTCTTTTTCTCGTATGTCAGATTATCCAAACCATTTTTTTTCTTGTCAGATTATCCAAAGTATTGCTGAATCCTCATTAATTTGTCCCTTAAGCTGTCATTTTTCTCCAGGGACTGAAATTGGTCGGCGGAGGCTGGTTTCCTTCAATAATTTATTCCGTCCCACCACCTCGCCCGTCAGCCTGATCTGGCAACCGAAGCTGATCGCAAATTTAGGTCATTCCGTTCCCCCTCGTCGCCCACCCCGCTCCCCCCCCCCTCACCCCCTTTCCTCCCGTAACTCTGCGAGAGGCTTCTTGTCACGGCGAGACACTGCTGCTTGTCGGTGGGGGGGGGGGCTTGACTTTGTTGTGGGTGAGTGGAGTGGGGGGGGGGTGTCCTATTTGGGAGGATTGTGTTATCTGCCGGCTAAGTCTGCACTTCCTGTACGGCAGCTTCACAATAACGGAACCCCATCCATCGGTTCCGCCCGTGCATAATTCATGCGCACGTACGCTACCTGGAAACGAGGCCATTTCACCTGCACGCTTACACATATACACACACACATACATGCAGACATGCACGCACGCAGACATACACATACAGACACACTCACATGCACACATACACATACAGACACACAGACATACACACTCACACGCACACATACACACACACACACACACACACATACACACTCACACGCACACTCACACATACAGACACACACATACAGGCACACTCACACAGTCACACGCAGACACGCGCACACACACGCGCGCGCAAACGTGCAGAAATATGGGTAAACTCTGTTCCTGATGACCTAGTTTCTCCCCCGTTTCCCATCTCCAAGGGGAACTCTTTTTTCTTTTTTTGTGTGGTGTGTTCACTTGATCTGGGGTGCAGTGTAGGGGTGCTCTGAGCACGCTGCTGGACCGGAGCCGTGCGTTGGCATGTTGTGAGCTCTGGGTGTGCATGTTTACAGACAGAGGGAACAGCTTGTGCAGAAGCAGGCCTCTCTGTTATCCTGCGCCTCCCTCTTCACCAGCCAGCTCGGGCTCTTCATCCAAACACTCTGACCTTGGGCCTTGCGCATGGTCGCCCATGACCATGCAAAGTTTAAAGAGCCCAGAGTCTCCGGTCCTGGGGCAGTACGGTGTGTGGGGGGAGAAGGGTTTCATGCGAAGTTTAAAGATCCCAGAGTCTCCAGTACTGGGGCAGTATGGTACGTGGGGGGGAGAAGGGTTTCAGCATGACGGCCTCCTCACCGGCCTGTCACTCGCCTGAAACCCTAGCCCCGCCCTGCCCCCCCCCCCCCCCTCTCTGATTAATATTTCAGGAGGGGGGCGGAGAGAAGAGAGCCCGGCCCCCGTCTTCATTTATGGGTAAATAATTTATCGTGCTTGTGGGGAGTGTGGAGGGACAGGCGTGGAGAGGAGGAGGGGGGGTGGGGGTGGAGGGGGGGGGGCGGGGGGGGATGTGTCGGCTCCCGAGGAGACCTGCGATTGTGGCTCGGATTCCTCCGTTGCTAGGAGACGGGAAGAAAGCGCACGGTGCAGGGGAGTCGGAGAGAGAGAGAGAGAGAGCGAGCGAGGCGGCGGTGGCTGGCGGTGGCGTGACGGGATCGGCGTGTGCGTTTGTGCTTTCGCGCGTTTGTGTGTTTGTGCGTTTGCACGCTGGATTTGAGGAGGGGAGGCAGGGTGCAGAGGCGATGAACGGGCAGCCAGAACCGCGCGCCGAGAGGTGAGTAACTACCCCCCCTCACCTGCTGAGAGAGGGAGGGAGGGAGGGAGGGAGGGAGGGAGGGAGAATAGAGGGATGGTGGGGGAGAGGTGGAGGTGGAGGCAGAGGGAGAGAATAGGGAGATAGAGGGAGAGAAATGGAGAGAGTAATGGAGGGACTGATGGAGAGAGGTGGAGGGATCGAGAGAATAGAGAGGGGGAGGGACCAAGAGAGAACAGAGAGAGTGAGAGACCGTGAGGGAGAGGGAAAGAGTGAGGAAGAGGGAGTGAGAGACAGTGAGGGAGAGGGAAAGAGTGAGGAAGAGGGAGTGAGAGACAGGACAAAAGGAGTGCGGCAGGCGTTTGTGGCTTGCTGACGGAGGATAGTCTGCCCTCCCCTGTTCTCTCCTCAGTCTGGTTCCGTCTCATCTGGGTCTCACTGGAGATGAGTCTTTTTTTTTTTTTTTCTTCTGTTGCTGAAAGTGCTTCCCTAATGTCAGCATGTGCAGCGGCTGCAGAAATTGCAGGACGTGCTGAGGAGCATGCAGCAGGCGCAGTCCATGCGTGCGCATACGCACACGCGCATCCCACAATCCTTTGTTCCTGGCGTGAGGGGCTTTTGACGGGATGCTGCTGGCGGAGTCGTTCTGCAGGCCGTACCCATCTGTCTAACTCCACACCTCCGACTTTCCCCCCCTCTCTGATTAAATGTGCCGTCTGGGGCTCTGATGGGGAATCGATGCTGGAATCATGTCGAAATTAAATTATTTACCCCCCCCCTCCTGGGGGAGAGGTGCTTCAATTTACCTTGAGATTAATGTTTAATGTGACAGTTTCAGGAAGAAATGGTTCCTTTTGTGCATTCCGTTTGGTGCATTGTTTCAATGTGCATGTGCTTGTATGTGGGGAGGGGGGAGCAACGGTTGTCACATGATTGCCTTAGTACCATACAGCCATTGCTGGTGACCAGCAACACCAGTGTGTGTGTGTGTGTGTGTGTGTGTGTGTGTGTATGTTGATGTATAGTGAGTGTGCGTGCGTGCATGCACACCTGTGTCTGTCTGTGTGTGTGTGTGTGTGTGTGTGCTGATGTATAGTGAGTGAGTGTGTGTGTGAGTTGATGTAGTGAGTCTGTGTGTGTGTGTGTGTGCTGATGTATAGTGAGTGAGTGTGTGTGTGTGAGTTGATGTAGTGAGTCTGTGTGTGTGTGTGTGTGCTGATGTATAGTGAGTGAGTGTGTGTGTGTGAGTTGATGTAGTGAGTCTGTGTGTGTGTGTGTGCTGATGTATAGTGAGTGTGTGTGTGTGTGAGTTGATGTAGTGAGTCTGTGTGTGTGTGTGTTTGCGTGTGTGAGTTGATGCAGTGAGTGTGTGTGTGTGTGTGCGCGTGCATGCGTGTGTGTGTGTGTGTGTGTGCGCACCTGTGCGTGTGTATGTGAGTTGATGCAGTGAGTCTGTGTGTGTGTGTGTGTGGGTGTGTGTGTGTTGATGCAGTGTGTGTGTGTGGGTGTGTGTGGGTTGATGCAGTGAGTGTGTGTGTGTGTGTGCGCGTGCATGCGTGTGTGTGTGTGTGTGTGCACCTGTGCGTGTGTATGTGAGTTGATGCAGTGAGTCTGTGTGTGTGTGTGGGTGTGTGTGTGTTGATGCAGTGTGTGTGTGTGGGTGTGTGTGGGTTGATGCAGTGTGTGTGTTTGCGCGTGTGTGTGTGTGTGTCTGTGTGTGTGTGTGTGTGTGGGTGTGTGTGGGTTGATGCAGTGTGTGTGTTTGCGCGCGTGTGTGTGTGGGTGTGTGTGTGTTTGCGTGTGTTTGTGAGTTGATGCAGTTAGTCTGTGTGTGTGTGTGTGTTTGCGTGTGTGTAACCCACAGCCCAGCTATAGACTCAGCATATGGGCCCCCAGCAGGTGTCAGTGAGACAGAACTCCTCCAGCGCGGGTCTAATGGAGAACACAGAGCAGAGAGCTTTTAACACCCTGCAGTGTTGATAATGAGTTTGATGTGAGTTTGGGGGGGGATTGGGTTTCTCATGGGCTTCGTGTTCTGAAGGCAGAGACACAGGACAGCAGTCGATTAACCACCTCTTCGCCTCTCAGCATTGGAGGGCTTGGGGGGGTTGGGAGGGGGGTGGGTTGGGGCAGGGTGGGGCGGTATTTGGTGGTGTTGCTGGACGAGTCTCTGCGCTGCCCCGTCCTGCCTGTGTGAATAATTGATGGTAAAGAGCTCTGTGATGAAGTGCTGTCTGAGCACTGGATCGGCCCCCAGTACTGACCCGAGTGTCTGTCTCTCTCTGGCCAGCTCGCTGTGGGACCAGCCGCCTGCGGCCCCGCCTCTGGTCTCATAAACATGTTTGTTTCCGTTCTCTGCGTGTCACCCGGGGACGGAGTAGCAGGGAGTGTTTCAACGTTATCAGCGGAGGGCAGGTTTTATGAGTCAGCGCGAAAAAATCAAACTCGATTACACGCGCAGCGAGTCATTCGCTGGCGGGGTGCGTCTCGCCCTTCCTGCGTACCTGCTCGCCCTCCTGAACACCTGAACTTCAGCACCTGTCCCTCTCAGCTAATGGGCCTGTACCCAGGAACCTGCCCCCCCCCCCCCCCCCGAACCCCTGACTTCATCCATGTACCCCTGAACTGCACCTAAGGTCCATCTGTTCATCCGTATCCCTTTAATACAAGGATGTCAATCTCCAGTCCTGGAGGGCCGCTGTGTCTGCTGGTTTTCTCTGTGTTTTTAGCACAAGTGATTGATTCAGCTTGTTGATTGGCTGAAGAGTCCACACACCACCTTCTCAAGGCCTTACCTGGCTGATGATTGAAAGGAAACCACAAATTCCTGCAGACTCTGTGGCCCTCCACGACTGGAGTTTAACACCCCTGCCTTAATACATGCCTGTACCCCTAAACCTGCTCGTATTTACCCTGAACGCAATACCTGTACCCTTAAACCCACTCACCTGTGTCCTGAACACATGCCTGTACCCATAATCCCCTTCACCCGCACCCCTGATGTCACGCTCCTGTGGTGCCGAGCTCACTTGTGTCTCTTGAGCTGGAACGCTGCACTTGTTTGAAAACACTGAGATGCCACACTTCCACTAACGATGCCAAATTATCCGTGTGTACACATACTGTACGCACACAGATGTGCGCTCAAAAACACACACACACACGTGCGCTCGCTCACACACACACACACACACACATACACACACACACACTCACTCACTCACTCACTCACTCCCAAACGTGCGCGCGCACACTCACACACACGCGCACTGACGCACACACGCACACACACACACACTGCAGGTCCCAGGGGATCTGCTGCAGAGCTCTATTAGAGCCTGTTTGTTTGGAGATGCTTCAGTGTCAGCATCTTCTGTTGTCCCGTCCCAACCCCCCCCGCCTCCCCCCTTCCCCTTCCCTCCCAGTTCCCCCTCTGCTCTCTGCGACATGGATTCAAAACAGCCTGTCAGCAACTAGAGGATGAGCAACACACTGGGGATGAGCTGCATGTGTGTCTACGCGTGTGTGTGTGCATGTGTGTGTTTGTGTGTGCGTGTGTGTGTGTGTGTGTGTGTGTGTGGTGTGTGTGCGCATATGAATGCATCTGTGTGTTTGTGTGTGTGCACACGTGTGTGCGTGTCTGCGTGTGTATTTTCTGTGCGTGTGTGCACGTGTCTGTTTTGTGTGCATGCGTGTGTGCGCATGCGTGCGTGTGTGTGTGTTGCGTGTGCTTATACACGCGTGTGCATTTCACATACGCATGCGTTATGTGGAAACGGCAGTGGTTAGACAGGCAGGATAGCAGCCCGTGACTAAAAGAGTGAAATCTGCAGGGGGCTGTGGGCTGACTGATAGGGAAAATGGGGCACTGCTCAAAGAGGAGCCGGATTCTTTGGCAGGGGTTTTGGGGTGGGGTGGGTGGGGTGGGGGTGGGGTAGGGGGGGGAGTGTGTGTGGGGGGGTTCGTAGGAATCCCTAGCAGTGATTCACCGTGGCGGTACGGAGCAGTATCGGTTCTGCTATCCTCTTCTGCGTGGGATTAGAATAATACCCTCATCCCACTGGAGATGTCGACGGGGGGGAGGAAATATAATGAGATGCTAATAAGTCATGCGATGCCTGCAGGAGTATGACAGCCTCAGATTATCCCCTCCAGGAAGAGACTGTGCCGTGTGTTTTATGTCTTGGCAGAGGAATTCATTTCTTCCCCTTTTCGAATTTTAATAACCCCTGCTTGTGCAGCCTTAACCTGCTGTATTTTTAGATGGGGCTCATCGGATACCATGAAAGGCCTTGCTGCTGCAGAAAGGGTTTTTTTCTTATTTTATTTTTGCATTTTCTTTTCGCAACAAAGGGAACAGGAGTATTATTTACTCTGCAGGACACTGATAACGCTGGTGGATTTACGATGTGGGGGTTTTTATCTTTATTTCGCTGGCAAGAGGCCGCTTTAGTGCCAGAACACAGTGAAGCTCTATTCGGTTTTACTGCTCAATTCATCACACGGTCCCAGAGCTGAGGGGGGGAACTGAAACTCGGTTATGCCTCGTGCCAGGGGGAGCATACACGAGGGCACGCAACATTTCAGAGATATGAAATGGCATGACACACGTTTTGTGTGTTTTGACGACCGACCGGACTACGTATCCCATCAGCCCTGTTGTGGTCAGGTTATATGCCCCCCCCCCCCCCCCCAAAAGATAAGACATTTCACTTCCTTGTCTTCCTCAGCTCAAGGGCACACTGTTAAATATGAAACTTACCCACAATCCCCTGTGTGCTCGGGACCATGGATACTTCCCCCACGGTAACCGGTTAGAGGGCCTAGTCAGGTGGTAGAGCCTGTCGCTCGAGTCGGCATGGAAACGACTGGTGCTACGAACTAAACACAGCTCTACCCCCATGTCTGTTTCCCAGCAGAAGAGATGAGATCCTACACCTGCCCCTCCTCTCTCATTTAACATGAAATGAAAGAGGGAGAGAGGAATTCCAGGAATGACAACATTCCCACCCCAAATAGAACTGTAGAACAATACCATGATATTCCAGTCTCAGTGGAAAAACATGCAGTTCTCAACTGCTGTGAAGTCAGACTAAATAATGTCTATATTTTATATACTTATTATTTCATTTCTGAAAGATTTTATGTATAATTATATATAGCAATTGGTTTGCTTTGCAATTGATTTTTGCTGTGCGATTGATTGTATTTTTGTTGTCCAAGAGTTGTTCGATGCAATTGATTGCCCCCGTTGAAAAATGAGAGATGAACATCTTGTTGCCCCTGTGAGCTTATCTTTGTTTGATGATGCCACAGGGGTCACTTGAGCAAAAATAAAGGGGAACAAAGTCAGGGTGGAGCAGAGGAGCATCTGCTTAAAGGATTATGGGATTATGGGTAAATGAGTTCCCTTAAGTGTCCGTGGGCGGGGCTAGCCGTGGGGAGGCGGCTGACCTGGTTGTGTGCGGCAGCATTGTCCCGTACGAAAGCGGGACGCACCTGTGTTCGGTCCCTCGGGTGCAGCGTTGGGGTCGGGGTGAGGTGGGGGTCGCTCAGGATGTTGGGGTGGATGGGGTCCCTCTTTAACCGGGGCTGGCTGGAACGGGATCTGGGTTTCCCCTGGTGGGACAGGAGTGGCTTGCGGGACGGCCTGTTCCAGGTGCGGTAAGAGTGAGGGCGGAGTGGTTGGGGGGGGGGGGGGGTGAGCGGGTGTCAAATGCTGGATTTGGGAGGCTGTCCTGCTATGGCATGGCCATGGCCACTATCCTTTACCTGCCGAAACCTCCAGCACACGTTCCTCAACGTTTCCACAATGTTTCTGCGACGTTTTCACAATGTTATGGTGATGCTACCAGCCATTGGAAAGGCCCGGGTTATGTTGTGTTGATGTTCGGTAGGGCTGGTTGTAACTGCGTTTGGGGGATTATAGTTTTATGGCGGTAGTATTGCTGGGTAGGGTTAGGGCCCAGGTCATGTTGTGTGAGGTAGGGTTATGGTTATGGTTAGGGCCCAGGTTATGCTGTGTTGATGTTCGGTAGGGCTGGTTGTAACCGCGTTTGGGGGATTGTAGTTTTATGGCGGTAATGACGGTCGGCGGGTTGGCGCTCCTGAGCACGCGTGTTTGTACGTGTGGCAGCGCTCGGTGACAGGAGGTGCGTCACCATGGAATCGGATTATTGACCCGTAAATCTCCACCCAGTTCATTGAGTCTTTCTCTCTCTCTCTCTCTCTCTCTCTCTCTCTCTCTCTCACTGTGTGCGGTGTTTTGTAGGTCCGAGTGAGCGTTGAATTGTGTGTGTGTGTGTGTGTGTGTGTGTGTGTGCGCGCGCAAGCGAGTGTGTGTGCCAGAATCTCTCGTCTCAGACGTGCGGTTACGGCCCAGTTTGCACCTCGTTAGAGCAGCGATGGTGCAAACGGTTCGGACACTCTGCCGCGTCTGTCACAGTCACTGCCGCGTCCGTCACTTTTACAGGGAAACGCACTCCCTCCCAGAGAGCCCGACCAGAACCTGCAGGGTTTGAGTGGGCTGCCAAGCTGTCTGTGTGTGTGTGTGTGTGTGTGTGTGTGTGTGTGTGTGTGTGTGTGTGTGTGTGTGTGTGTGTGTGTGTGTGTGTGTGTGTGTGTGCTCACTAAGTGTTTACCGTCTGTGAGAGAGATAAGTAAGATTACTCCAGGAATTTGTTGACAGCAGTACAAATGTCTGGTCACAGCGTGTGTGTGCATGTGTATATGTTGTGTTTCTGTGTGTGTGGGAGTTAGGTTTAGGGTTGGCGGGGGGGTGGGGGGGGGGGGGGGGTGGTTGGAGGCTAAGCCTGATTGTCCAGGTTCTACCCCTCCCTTCCCTCCCTCACCCACATATTGTGGTCTGGTCATGGAGAAGCTCACACAGTGTTTGGTCCAGCTGGTGTCACAAACCTACAACACATTTTAGACACAATTTCATTTACATGAAATGTGAGCTTTCAGGTGGTTGTAGTGTTTCTGTGAATGTGCTTTTTCTGTGGATCTCTCATAGTCTTTCAGTACTGCTGTTGCTGTACTGACAGGGAGACTGTCAGTCTTGAGTCGGTCAGTCCTTGCAATGGCGCCCTCTTCTGGAAAATGCATTTAACCTCAGAATGTTTTTTTTTTGCCTTCTGCAAGTCTTGCATTTGCAATTATCTGAGGAGCCTAATATCCCTAAAAAAAATAAAAATAATAAACTTGCATTCAAAATAAGAAATTAATCTATTGTGTACAGTTTATTTGACAGGAGTGTCTACTAGTGTGGATGATAAAGTAGGTTGCTTTTAGAAATGTTTGGCATTGATGTGCAGTCATATCAGAGAGTCTCTAGAGGCCACTCACTGTATGCTGGCTGTTTTCAGGAACGCTGTTCACTGAGACTAACCTGATTAAACAGTGCTGAGCAGGAACTGTAAGTGTCTGAGGAAGTCTGGCCTTCAGCTGGCAGGTTTATACGTGCTGGGAACGTGGGTCACACAGGCACTGTGAACGTGATCTTTATGTGTGTGTGTGTGTGTGTATATATGTGCATGCATTTGTGTGTGTATGTATGGTATGTGCGTGCGTGCGTGTGTTTATGTATGTGTATGTACATGCATGCGTGTGCAGTTCTGACTCCCCCTCTCTCTCTCTCTCTCTCTCCCCCTCCCTCTCTCTCCCCCCTCTCTCTCTCTCTCTCCCTCCCTCTCTCTCTCTCTCTCTCCTCTCCCTCTCTCTCTCTCCCTCCCTCCCTCTCTCCCCCCCTCTCCCTCTCCCTCTTTCTCTCCCCCTCTCTCTCCCCCTCCCTCTCTCTCCCTCTCTCTCTCTCTCCTCTCCCTCTCTCTCTCCCTCTCTCTCTCTGTCTCTCTCCCCCTCTCTCTCTCTCCCCCCCTCTCTCTCTCTCTCCTTCTCTCCCCCTCTCCCTCCCTCTCCCTCTCTCTCTCCCCCTCCAGCCGGCTCGGCGCTCCAGCACACTCCTCCACCCGGCGGTCATGTTCAGCACGCGCAAGACCTGGGACCTCGGCCACGCCCCTTGTTTGCAGGAGCTCTGGAAGAAAGACGTCTCATTGGACGGTGAGTGTCACGTGGGGGGGAGGGGAGGCGGGGTGGCTGCTGGTGAGAAATCCAGTGTTGCCGCATTTTTGAGATTACTGAGAGGGAGACTTCCTGCAGGGTGGGGGGGGGGGAGGGAGAGAGAGAGAGAGGAAGGGAGAGAGAGAGAGAGAGAAAGAGGGAGGGAGACTGAGACGGAGAGGGGGAGAGAGCAGGAAGGAGACAGGCAGCGCAGTTTGAGCTGGACGTGTTTCGGGAGAGACAGGCACAGGAGTTAACAGGAGGTGCTGTTACAGCGAAGCCAGTCTGTCCTGTCGCCATGGAACAGAGAGAGTCATGACTCGGGCTCTCAAACACTGGCTCTATTGTTATTGGCTGACGCCGGTCCTCTCTGTCGCTGGGCTGCAGGTGAGTGGAGTGGGGAGCAGTGATCGTGTCTGCGCACTTTGGATGGTGGGGGGTGGGGGTTATGCTCAGCGTTACTGGAGGTACGGATGTGGAGCCAGGTGTACTGAAGGTACGGTTGTGTTGTACTGAAGGTACGGTTGTGTTGTACTGAAGGTACAGTTGTGTTGGGGTTAAGGCAGCTAGTTGTGTAGGACGTGGTTGGGTTAATGTGGAGCCCGGGTGCTCAGGATGTGTGGCTGTTTTTGGGGGTAGTTATGTAGGATGTGAGATGTGCGGTTGTGTTGGAGGATAATGCTCAGGGCTAGTTGTGCTGGATGTGCGGTTGTGTTAGGGTTAGCACAGGGCTAGTTGTGTTGGATGTGCGGTTTTGTTGGGGTTAGAGCAGGGCTAGTTGTGTTGGATGTGTGGTTGTGTTGGGGTTAGTGCTCAGGGCTAGTTGTGTTGGATGTGCGGTTGAGTTGGGTGTGTGGTTGTGTTGGGTGTGCGGTTGTGTTGGATGTGCGGTTGTGTTGGGTTCAGCATGCGTATGCAGGGCTTGCGTGGTGTTAATGGGGTCAGTGATAGGCGCTGTAGTAACAGGTGGGTTATTGAGCCACAGAGCCTGTGTTCTGGCGGCGGTGAGACTGACCCCAGTTCAGCCGCTGGGCTCCCACAGGCTTCTTCCTTACCTGTTTAGCGGGAATGAGGCTTAGGCCAACACGGCCTGCCTCACCTGGGGTTAATACATCAGCCATTAACACTGCCAGCGGGCGGCTGTGGGCCTGTCTCTGGGGATGTTATCTTACTCACGGGCTGATTGTGAGAGACGGGGACAGACCCGCATAGCGCCGGTGTGGGAAAGAACTGAGGGCTCCAAGCCCTGCTGCAGGCATCTGGGAGGTTATGGAGGCCTGCTGTAAAGCTGGTGTAAAGCTGGTGTAAAGCTGGTGTAAGCCTGGTGTAAAGCTGGTGTAAGCCTGGTGTAAAGCTGGTGTAAGTCTGGTGTAAAGCTGGTATTAGACTGGTGTAATGCTGGTGTAAGGTTGGTGTAAAGCTGGTGTAAGCCTGGTGTAAAGCTGGTGTAAAGCTGGTGTAAGTCTGGTGTAAAGCTGAAACACTACAGGGATGGCATATACATTAGCTGCATGACAGAGGATACGGGGTCTCACCTACATGCACTTCACAGATACAACCTTCACCAAATCTCCTGAGATATATCAGTCTACCAGACCCAGAACGATCACACAGAAACACACAGTGTGTGTGTGTGTGTGTGTGTGTGTGTGTGTGAGTGTGTGTGTGAGAGACTGTGTGTGTGTTTGAGGCGTGTGTGTGTGTGCATGTACATGCGTGTAAAGTGCTGTTCTGTCTCCACAGCGAGCTCAGTGGATTTCTTGAGTGAGGCTGAGGAGGAGAGCTCCTTCCTCTCACTGCAGAATTCAGTCTTCCCACGCCACTGTGTGACCTCTGACCTCACTGATACCAGCAGTACAGGTGACCAACAGCTTCTTATACAGGTGAGTCACGAGAGGAAAATGTACACACACAAACACACACGCGCGTGCGCGCGCACACACACACACACACACACACACGTGCGCACACACACACACACGCTCTTGCTGTTCCTGGCACTGCATTTTAAGCGGTGAAAATCCAGTCTTGTGACTTTGTGTTCCCAAATCCCTGCAGCCCCCTCCCAACCCCCCACACAGGCGCTGGGCAGAACCTCAGTCCTTTTCCCAGAGTTTTAATGCCATTAGTGAGTGCGTGTGTGCCCCTGCGCCAGCGTTCTGGTCAGCCAGCGGTCCTCGAGCCGTGTGCGTGCGTGCGTGCGTGTGTGTGGGTATGGGCATGTGTGTGTGTGTGTGTGCGCGCATGTGAGAGGTCTGTCTGTCTGTCTGTCTGTGTGTGTGTGTGTGTGTGTGTGTGTGTGTGTGTGTGAGAGGTCTGTTTGTGTGTGTGGTTATGGGCATGTGTGTGTGTGTGTGTGTGTGTGTGTGTGTGCGCGTGCGTGTGAGAGGTCTGTCTGTGTGTGAGGTATGTGTGTGTGGTTATGGGCATGTGTGTGTGTGCATGCGTGTATGTGAGGTCTGTGTGTGTGCGTGCGTGTGAGAGGACTGTGCGTGTGTGTCTGTGTGTGTGTGTTTTTGGTATGTTTGTGAGGACTCCACAGGGCTGGGAAAGCTAACGGTGACATCACTAGCTTAAGTTTCTTACCTCAACCTCCTGTTGCCATACCAACAGTTTACATGTCTGCTCACCTCTGAGTGAAATGTTTCTCACTGGATTTGGGCCGCTGTTCGTGTTTAATTATAGACATGCACAGAGTTTCATTCTTCTGCTCAAGTTGCCAATTGCCATCAATTCAAGTCGACATTTGTCCTTGAGGCAGTATCTCTGCAACAGCGAAGGTCCCCACCTACACCCACCAGGGCAGATTCAAATCACACCCAACCAACTGTACAGACACACGTCCCAACAACCTGCACAGGCGGATCCTGACTTTACGTCTTAGACAGGCATGAATCAGAGCCCTCATTCAGTTTGGGCAAGATAGCAGACTGTGGTCCTGCTTCACTCCCTTAATCACGGTCTAAGCTGTACTCCCTGTTAAAGGTACAGTGTAGCCGCTGATACAGCAAGTAGACCCGACCAACTGTCAATTTTTAAAATTTAATTGTGCGACAGCCGACAGTCTCGTGTCTGAGGGGTTTTTCTTCTTCTTCATTGTTTTTTTCTGCAGTAAAGGTGTGCTGATGTTTGATATCAGTTGAGAAAATGACAGTTCAGCGGGAAAATTTAGGCTGTGTTTATATTTTGTAATTTAAGCCCTCTGACCCGAGTATCAGGTCTGCCTACCTCAGCATTCCCATTCACAGGTATGCTGACTGTCAAAGAGAGCCTGATTGGGCCAAACGCGCCATGTGACCTTTGTCTCACACGCTTGTGACCTCACAATAGCACCCCCTGAGCGAACCTCTGGCATGCATTTTGGATTCTCTGTGTCACATGACTTCACAATGTCACTCAACATATCATCGTGTCTCTGTGTTTCTCCCTTTCTCTTTGTCTCTTTCACTCTTTTTCTTTCTCTCTCTTTGTTCCTTTTATTTTTCTCTCTTTGCCTTGACGTTCCTCGGCAGAAAGTCACCTGGTCATGCTCCTGGATGGCATCATGTGTAATTCTCACATTACTTTTTTTATGGTTGAGTCTTAGTTTCTTGTGCTATTGAGTACTGCCTTAGCCAATCCCAGGATTTTATAGAATCAGCTTAGCTTGAGTCCTTAACGTGACCCAGAGCTCAGTTTGGGTCCCCCCTCTTGAACCTCCTAGGACCTTGTAGAAACTGGGTCAGTTTATCTCATGGTCCTAACAGAGAGGCACAGGTCTCTGTTGTTATCAGATCACTCTTTGCATTTTGGGGACGTAGTATTGGTCCCAATTTTCTGTTTTCAAAGTTGGACCATGTGGTAAGCAGGCCATTCCCTTATTATTTGTGATTTTTTTTTTTTTTTTTTTTAAATTGTGATTGACGCTTGCTGTCTCCGCCCCCCTTCTCCACAGACCCTTCAGGAGAAAGTGTGCGAGTTCCAAGCCCGTCTGCGCAGCCAAGAGGCCGGACGGCAGCTGCAGCTGCAGCGTCTGCAGCAAAACCGCGAGCAGCGGCTAGAGCAGGAACACGAGCAGCAGTGTCTGCAGCTGGACCGTGAGCAGCAGTGTCTGCAGCAGGATCGCGAGCAGCAGCTGCAGCAAAACCGTGAGCAGCTGCAGCAGCTGCGGGACAGGGCGTCGCTGATCCGCAGCCTGCAGGGCGTACTGCGGGAGCGGGAGGCCCAGCTGCTGAGAGCCCCGCCCACAGGTGAGGAGGGGGTTCGACGAAACACGGGCAGGACGGGTACGAGGGTCTGCAGAGGGCCGGTGTGGGAATCCAGGGCTGGGAATTCATTCAGATTTAGATTTGCATTTGCATTTACCTTAAAGGCTTGCAATTTGGATTTCAGTTTTTTTTTTTTTTGGTCATTTTAAATTACACATGCATCCACAGCATCAACGTTTTACTTGAAGGTTACAATAAATGTGTCGTAACTTCAGCGTCCCTGTTAGAAACCCTGTATGTTTACATTCAGGGTTTTAAGATGCAAGTCGTTATCCGTCTCTTTGAAATGTAGTTGTGTCCTAAGCTCAGTGATAAAGTTCATAACCCTGTGTGACTAAATCATAATGCTGATTGTGTCAGTACTGACAAACAAACAAACAAAATAATTTTTCTTTTGGTGCTTTTGAGAGAATTGAAATTCTTTGGGGTGAGGATTATAGCATTCTTGATGGGGAATGGCCACAGGAGCATTGCCAGGACTTGTTTCCTTTGTAGTCCTGTGAATCAGCTGTCTGCTCGTGCGATTCTGTCAGCGCGTCAGGAGGTGCCGCTTGCCCTCCGGGTCTTTCTGTCCAGGGGTGTGCCGAAATCCCTGTCAACTGTCGGGGTAGTCCCTGCAGCACGTGCTGACATGTCACTGGCCCGCAGTGGAGCCTGGGGCGAATATTTATTCCCTAAATCAGCCGACGAATGGCACGAGTCACGCGGTGCAAGTCGCACTGTACAAGTCGGCAGTAATTTCTTCGTGTTTGCGCGCGTGTGTGTGTGTGTGTGTGTGTGTGTGTGTGTGTGTGTGTGTGTGTGTGTGTACGTGTGCATGTGCGTGCATACGTATCTGTGTATGTGATATGTCTGTGTATGTGATATGTCTGTATATGTGATTTGTATCTGTGTATGTGATTTGTATCTGTGTATGTGATACGTCTCTGTGTATGTGATACGTCTCTGTGTATGTGATATGTATCTGTGTGTGTGCGTATCTCTCTCTGCAGGATCTACTCAGCGTCTCACAGACAGTCGGTCAGGTCCGGTGGTGCAGAGACTGACAGGCTGTCACAGCCCTGCGCAGGAGGAGAAGGCTCAGCTGCAGGACCGACTGCGCAGCCGAGACAGCGAGCAGCAGACCCTCATCCTCCAGCTGCGCACACAGGCACGCAACCGCCATTCTGCAGTCTCACCTGTCCCGCACCTGATCACACCTGTCCCATCACACCTGTCCCGCACCTGATCACACCTGTCCCATCACACCTGTCCCGCACCTGATCACACCTGTCCTACACCTGTCCCATCACCTGTCTCACACCTGTCCTACACCTGATCACACTTGTCCCATCAGACCGGTCCCGCACCTGTCCCATCACACCTACCCTAAACCTGATCACACCTGTCCCGCACCTGATCACACCTGTCCTACACCTGTCCCATCACACCTGTCCCGCACCTGATCACACCTGTCCTACACCTGTCCCGCACCTGATCACACCTGTCCTACACCTGTCCCATCACACCTGTCCTACACCTGATCACACCTGTCCCTCACCTGTCCCACATCATATACCGAGTCCTATTACACCAGTCACAGCTCTCCCATATCAGCCACTGGGAAGTGTGACTGGAGGCTCTATAACTTTGACCGCTGCTTGTCCCGCAGGTGAGGGAGCTGGAGGAGAAGCTGCTGGACCAGACCCAGGAGGTGGACCGGCTGCGCTCGGAGCTGGTGAGTGTGTGTGTGTGTGTGTGTGTGTGTGTGTGTGTGAGGGAGAGGGAGAGTGTGTGTGTGTATGTGTGTATGTGTGTGAGTGAGAGAGAGTGTGCATGACATCATGTCAGAGGGAGAGAGAGAGTGTGTGCGTGTGTGTGTGTGAGGGGAGAGAGTGAGAGTGAGTAGTTGTTTCAGTGACCTTCGCTATGCACTTATTATACGTTGCTTTAGATAAAAGCGTCTGCCAATTAAATGTAATGAGAGTAGGGGGTCAAAGAGAGAGAAGGATAGAGGGAGAAAGAAGAGAAGAAAGGAGAGAGGGAGGGACAGTTTTAGAGAAGAGGAGAGGAAGAGGGAGTAAGAGAGTGGTGAGGATGTAAGGGGAAGGGGGGGGGGAAGGAGATGGAGACAGAGGCGAGTCATTAGAATCCGGTTTGTGTGAGATAAAGCCCCCCCTAAAGGCTAAACCAGTCCTACAGGAGTTTCCCCTCCAGCTTCCTCATCCTTCCCCCTCAAAGCTGCAGCTCTAAATTCCGTCACATGGAGCCAGGTTTTCCCCCGCGTTCGTAACGAGATTTACGGCTCGACTGCGCAAGGACACAGAAACGTTCGCGGAGTGTCACTGCTGAGCCCCTTCCGTCTCCACCAGGGGGCGACAGACCTGGAGAAGCACCTGGAGATCCTGGTCTCAGAGAACGAGCGGCTCAAACAGGAGCTGAGCGCCTGCCAGGCCTCGCTGAGGGAAGCACTAGAGCCCCCGCTCACCTGCACCAACTGCCAGGTCAGCAGAGCACGCATGCACATATACACACATACATACACACACCCGCACACACATACATATACACACATACACACGCACACGCACATACATATACACACACACATACACACACACACACACACACACACACACACCCGCACAGCCAGGTCAGCAGGGCACGTACACGCACATACATATACACACACATACACACACACATATACACACACACACACCCGCACAGCCAGGTCAGCAGAGCACGTACACACACACACATATACACACACACACACACATACACACACACACACACACACACGCACACATATATACACACACACACACACACACACACACACACACACATAATACATATACACATACATACATACACACACACACACGTACACACACAGCCAGGTCAGCAGAGCACGCATGCTCACACACACACATACACACATACACACACACACACACCCGCACAGCCAGGTCAGCAGGGCATGTACACATATACGTATGCACACACACACACACACACACATACACTGACAAACAAACACACACACACACACCCATTCAGAATCACACACAAACACTGGCCTGTCTTCACTGAGTCTGCACTAGGTTGTCATGGTTTCTCTCTTTGCTATCTGTCACCAAGGAAGGCCAGGTAGTCAGCCGTGGAGTCTGTAGAGCCTGTTTGGGGCCAAACAGCAGTCGAGTTTATTTTGGGTTTTTCTCCCCCCCCCCCCCCCCCCCCACAGGATGCAGAGTGCCTGCGCGCCGCGCTGTCCCAGCGCGGGGAGGAGGTGCAGCGGCTGGAGCGGCGGCTGGGGGAGGTGCAGCGGGGGCAGGAGGAGAAGGCGGAGCGGCTGGAGGAGCTGTCCCTGCGGCTGGAGGAGGCGCAGCGGGAGCGGGAGGAGGTGGAGCTGCAGCTGGGCCGCAGGCTGAGGGACTGCCAGCAGGCCCTGTCCCAGCAGGCCGCACTGCCCCCGCAGGTCAAGGTGAGACGGGCGGGGTGGGGGGCAGGGACGGGGGGGCATGGACAGGGTGTGGGTGGGGCCAGGCGGGGGGTAAAAACTTGTTCAATACTGCCCACTGTGTCTGTGTCTCTGCCTGTGTCTGTATCCGTCCAACTACTGTTCTGTCTGTCCACCTGTATATTTGTTTCTGTTTGTGAATGTATTCTACTCGTTTTTATAAAATTTTGTTGTTAATGTGTGTGTGTCTGTGTGTGCATGTGCACGTGCTCGTGTGTCCGTGTATGTGTGTGTGTGCGTGCGTGCGCGTGTGTGTAATAGACATACTCAGATGGATAGGCGCGTGTATGGTGTTGCGCTGTCTGAATGTAAACTGGCTGTGCGGTTTGACTGTGCGTGGGGGAGGGCTGCGTTTCGGCGCAGAGCTCTGACGCCTCTCCGCCCCGCAGTACGTGACCCGCACGGTGGAGGTGGAGTCGGCCGAGTCGCAGCAGGCGCTGTCGGAGGCGCACGGCCGCAACCTGGCGCTGCAGGAGCAGCTGGGCGTGCAGAGGCAGCTGCTCAGGGAGCTGGAGCAGCAGCTGCACGAGTCGCAGAGGACCTGCGGCCAGCTGCGCACGCAGGTACGGGCCCTGACCCCGCCCCCTAACCGAGGGGTAGACCCGCCCCCTAACCCAGGGGTAGACCCGCCCCCTGCCCCTAACCCAGGGGTAGCTCCGCCCTCCGCCCCTAACCCAGGGGTAGCCCCGCCCCCTAACCCAGGGGTAGCCCCGCCCCCTAACCCAGGGGTAGCCCCGCCCCCTAACCCAGGGGTAGCCCCGCCCCCTAACCCAGGGGTAGCCCCGCCCTCTGCCCCTAACCCAGGGGTAGCCCCGCCCCCTAACCCAGGGGTAGCCCCGCCCCCTAACCCAGGGGTAGCCCCGCCCTCCACCCCAAACCCAGGGGTAGCTCCGCCCTCTGCCCCAAACCCAGGGGTAGCTCCGCCCTCTGCCCCAAACCCAGGGGTAGCCCCGCCCTCCGCCCCAAACCCAGGGGTAGCTCCGCCCTCTGCCCCAAACCCAGGGGTAGACCCGCCCTCCGTCCCCTAACCCAGGGGTAGCCCCGCCCCCTAACCCAGGGGTAGCCCCGCCCTCCGCCCCTAACCCAGGGGTAGCTCCGCCCTCTGCCCCTAACCCAGGAAAAGCCCTGCCTTCCACCCCCTAACCCAGGAGTAGTCCCGCCCCCACTATCCCTACCCCTAAACAAGGAGTAGCCTTGCCCTCCACCCCTAACCGAGGGATAGCTCCACCCGCACTTATACTACCCCTCAAGCCACGCCCCTTGCTACCTCTACCCCCAACTAAGGGGAAGCCCCACCCCAAACCTAGGAGAAGCCCCACCCCTGATAGCCCCACCCCTACTACTCCCACCCCTGCCTGAGGGATAGCCCAAACCCCAACCCTCTGTATGCCTTCACCCCTCCTAACTTTAGCATTCGCTCTGGGACTCTGTAATTAGGCTATCGCTGCTATCATTAGGGCACAGCCGTTAATTAAAACTGGGCTGCGGGAATGAATCCAGCGCGCGCTGGCTCTGTTCCAGCCTGTCTCTGCTGCGGCCAGAGCAGAGCAGAGCAGAGCACAGCACAGCAGAGCAGAGCAGAGCAGAACAGAACAGAACAGAGCAGAACACAGCAGAGCACAGCAGAGCAGAGAGGGAAGCACAGCTCAAACTCATCTGCACACTGTCCCGTCACTGCCCTTGCCTGCGATTGGCCCAGGCGCGTCACGCGGGACAGCAGAACCAATCGGCAGAGGGCGTGTATAGCATGTGGGGAGGTATAGCGGGTTCCCTCTGAGTCACGCCGTCCTGGCGGGTAGCGGCGGGTTGAGGGCTCAGACAGATTACTGAGCGATCCCGCCGCCGGCGTCAGAACAGGAAGTGCTTCGGCTCCGACGCGTCGCCTTCCTGCCGGCACTCCTTTGTAGTGATGAGGGTGAGACTTGGTAAAGCTTCAGAATGGGTGGAGCTGCCAAGCGTCGGCGGTCAGTTATACCTGTCAGCCAATCAAATGACTGAGCTTCGGCTCTTGCCCCTCCCCATCCTGATCTCATTCCATCACACCTGTCCCACAGTGCTGGGTGTATGTCCACCCACCCCCCCACCCCCTACCTTCCCCCTCCAAATCGCTCATAAAACGTGGGTCTCATTGCTTCCCCATCCTTACTCCCTCACTCGCTGTGGTCATTTTTCATCTTCCCCTGATCATTTCCCAGTCACAGCAGGAGAAACAGTATCCTGGTCATTAATAGGCTACCCCTTTTCCACTGTAGAGCTGGAACCAGTCTCCTGTAGTATCCCATAGGAGGAGCCTCACCCAGTGTGCTCCCCCCCCGCCCGATGGAGGCTAACTGCTCTCTCCGCTTGTGTTCCAGCTGGGCACGGACAGGAGCCGTCTCTGTGGCCTGCTCTCTTACGCCGTTGGCAGGGGCAACGGAGAGGTCATTCGTAGGTTGTCCAAGGTTGGACTTCTGTTTGGTTGCCTGGAGGGGTCAGAGGTCATTTAGAAAATGGAGGGAAAGTTACAGTGAAAGAGGGATGGATGCCAGTTAGAGAGCAGTGGCACAGAAAGACTTTTTAACATACTAGGCTTTTAATATGGCAGTTTTTTCCTGAACTTTTTTAGCTTGTCTTTGAGTCACTGCACTTATAACGATGTACTGCATCAGGTTCATGTTTGACCCCTGAAGCAGTTTTTTTTTTAGATGACTCTCATACACCCCTCATTTCTCATTGAGTCTAGTCGGTAGATGTATGACCATACAGTAGTACTTCCTGTGTTCCTCAGTTGTACTTCCTGTGTCCAACCTCCTAAATTCTCCCCTTTGTTGAGTAGTGCTGTACCAGGCCTGAACCCCTCCACTCCCCTCCCCGCTACGTGTCGTAGCAGGTGTAGGTAGCAGCGTACCTCTCAGCGCTGACCCTGGGTCAGTGTGTTACCAACACACAATGTTAGCGGTTAGGTTAGCGGCTGGGTTAACTGATCCTCGATCAGTGCGTAATGGAGTGAGCAGTCTTATTGGAACGTGTTGTAGAAGCAGGCTTCCCCATCCCAACCTGCTGACTTACCTCAGCTCTGCGCTGGACTAAGCATAGCCGCTACACGCTAGCCTAGGTCTGTTGCTTTGGGTAGCTTAGCCTAATATAGCATAATGCGTTTGGTCAGCAGGATGGGTTGTCTGTGTGGTGTAGACAGTAATGGGTGACCCATATAGAGAATGGCTGAACTGTTCTGGCTTAACTGGTGCCAGTGCTGAGGTGAAGGGGCTACAGGCCCCCTGTAGTGGGGGTTTTTTTTAGGGAGGGGGCCTGACCTCGTGCTCTCCGCGTGCAGATCCTGACGTACGAGGGGGAGATGGAGCGGGTGCAGGGCCAGCTGGAGGCGGAGATGCAGTCTCTGGAGGAGGAGAAGAACCGGGTCATCGAGGAGGCCTTCGTCCGGGCCGAGAGCGAGATGAAGGCCGTGCACGAGAACCTGGCCGGTCAGTCGCCCTGTCCTCCCGTCCGTCTGTCCGTCTGTCTGTCCTCCCGTCAGTCGCCCTGTCCGTCTGTCCGTCGCCCTGTCCTCCCATCAGTCGCCCTGTCCTCCCGTCAGTCGCTGTGTCCTTCCGTCCGTCTGTCTGTCTGTCTGTCCTCCCGTGTTGCTCTGTCCTCCCATCTGTCTGTCCCCTCGTCTGTCTGCCTGTCTGTCTGTCTGTCCATGCGTCTGTCTGTCTGTCTGTCTGCCTGTGCCGCCAGTCTCTAAGTGTATGTATGTCTCATATGTCATTGGTGTCTAAGATCTTTTAGGTCCAAAAGGCAGCTTTTCAGGACAGTGAAAAACTTTTTTTTTTATTACATTATGTGAAAAAAGTTTTGAATAAACTTTATTAGTCACTGAGCCCCCATCTGTCTGTCAGTCGCTCTCTCCTCCCGTCTCTGTGTCTCTCCTCCCATCCGTCTGTCCGTCTGCCTGCCTGCCTGTCTGCCTGCCTGTCAGTCTGTCTGCTCCCTCTGTCCTCCTGTCTGTCTGTCTGTTTTTGCATCTGTCTGTCTGTCTGTCTGTCTCTCTCTCTCTCTCCACCTGTCTTTCTGTCTATGCATCTGTCTGCCTCTGCCCGTTTTGTCTTCTTGCTTATCTGTCCTGCCGCCTCTCACCGCCGCGGTGCTTCTCTCTCTGCGCAGGCGTGCGGATGAACCTGCTGACGCTGCAGCCGGCCCTGCGCACGCTCACCTGCGACTACAACTGCCTGAAGAGGCAGGTGCAGGACTTCCCCGTCATGCTGGAGAAGGCCATCGGCGAGGCCAAGCAGGAGGTGAGCCGCGCCTGTCGATCACTCTGTACCGCACCACAGATCTTCTGCGTGCCAACCAGACGGCCGGGCACTGCTCTCGTTCTGTCCTCAGTGCATCCTTACTGCAGGACGTTCTGCCACAGATTCTCTATAATAACCAGATGGTCAAACTTCCTCCCGTCTTCTGTGCTTCTTTATTCAAGCAGTTTGGCAGTTTCCAGCGCTATAGTACGATATATAAATAGTAGTGCGTAAGGACAGAAAATCCATAGCCGCTGGCGTTGTAGCAACAGCTGTTCTATCTTTAGTTAGCCGCTTACATAAATAATCACACCGCACTTATTCTGGTATTCTGTTTTTAACCACATGCCTTCATGAATATTCATAAGGAATATCAGAAAGCTTCAACAACGGCAGAGATCAAACTTTGAGTGTTAGAATGCTGACCTGACCAACTTGTTTGCGTAAACGAGACACTCAGACCTGTTTCTCAAAGTCAGGAGCCCTGCCTTGATACTCCCGTAGTTCAGTAATGTCACTGATTGGCCAGAAATCACACTCAGCTGCTGTGTCAGGTTCAGATCAGGCCCTGATTAGAGGGGAGGAATGGAAACCGGATTTGAGTGTCCCTGGTGTAGACGCCATTTCATTGCGTGCAGTTGTGAGTGTATGGCCGTGACCCCCCGACCCTTGACCTTTCCCCCCTGCCGGCAGATCTGCCAGGTGATCGCAGAGGTGAGCACCGCCAACCAGGAGCTGCTGCGCAAGTACAAGCGGGAAATGAACCTGCGCAAGAAGTGCCACAACGAGCTGGTGCGTCTCCGAGGTGAGAGCGCGGAGGGGACGCCGTGGCAACCGTGACATCACAATCCCCGCTACAGTCTGCTGTCTACTGTCAGCAGCACTGCTCTGTACACAGTGTATTCACCTCTCTCTCTGTCCCTCTCTCTCTCTCTCTCTCTCTCTCTCTCTCTCTCTGTCCCTCTCTCTCTCTCTCTCTCTCTCTCTGTCCCTCTCTCTCTGTCCCTCTCTCTCTCTCGCTCTCTCTCTGTCCCCCTCTCTTTCTCTCTCGCTGTCTGTCTCTTGCTCTCTCTGTCCCTCTCGCTCTTTCTCTATCTCTCTGTCCCTCTCTCTCTCTGTTCATCTCCCTCCCTCTCTCTCTCTCTCTGTTTCTCTCTCTCTGTCCCTCTCTCTCTTTCTCTATCTCTCTCTCTCTCTCTCTCTCTCTCGCTGTCTCTCTCTCTCTGTCCCTCTCTCTCTCTCTCTCTCTCTCTCTGTCCCTCTCTCTGTCTCTCTCTCTCTCTCTCTCTCTCTCTCTCTCTCGCTCTCTCTCTGTCCCTCTCTCTCTCTCTCTCTCTCGCTGTCTCTCTGTCCCCCTCTCTTTCTCTCTCGCTGTCTGTCTCTTGCTCTCTCTCTGTCCCTCTCTCGCTCTTTCTCTATCTCTATCTCTCTGGGTCTCTCTCTCCCTCTCTCTCTGTTCATCTCCCTCTCTCTCTCTCTCTCTCTCTCTCTCTCAGGTAATATCCGTGTGCTCTGTCGGGTTCGGCCCGTCAGCCAGGAGGAGCTGAATGCCGCCGACGCAAAGAACATGGTGACCTTTGACCCTGACGACGACGCGGTCCTCTACCTGTCCAACAAAGGGAAGGCCATGTCCTTCGAGCTGGACAAGGTGTTCCCCCCTCAGGCCTCGCAAGAAGAGGTGAGCCCCCCGTGGAGGGTGGATTTAGGGGTTCACTTCCCGAGGGAAAGGAGGAAATGACCCCTGTGTTATTCTCCTTTGTACATGCACAGGTCTTCCAGGAAGTGCAGTCCCTGATCATTTCCTGCATCGACGGCTTCAACGTGTGCATTTTCGCCTACGGGCAGACCGGTTCAGGGAAGACCTACACCATGGAGGTATTTCAACCCTAAAATCTAATTCTGCTTACCTAAGACATACCTCTCTCCCCATCATCCTGTATTATGTAATTATTTTATAATTCATTTGGCCCATTGTTTTTTTGGGGAGGGCAATCAAGAAAGGCAGAGCGTGCACATAGGAGACATTTCTACAGTCGTCTCACGTCTCCCCCCCCCCCCCCCCCCCCCCGCCGCCTTTTCCCGCCTTTTCTCTCAGGGCGTGGCTGAGAACCCCGGCATCAACCAGCGCGCACTGAAGCTCCTGTTCTCCGAGGTGACGGAGAAGGCGCCAGACTGGGACTTCCACATCACCGTCAGCATGGTGGAGATCTACAACGAGACGCTCCGGTGAGGGGGGGGGGCAGGGGGGCGGGGGGGGGGGACTGGGACTTCCACATCACCGTCAGCATGGTGGAGATCTACAACGAGACGCTCCGGTGAGGGGGGGGGGGCTGGGGGGCGAGGTGGGGGCGGGGGGGGGGACTGGGACTTCCACATCACCGTCAGCATGGTGGAGATCTACAACGAGACGCTCCGGTGAGGGGGGGGGGGGTCACATGACCCTATCTGTCCAGGGATCACACGGGGGGGTCACATGACCCTATCTGTCCAGGGATCACACGGGGGGGGGGTCACATGACCCTGTCTGTCCAGGGATCACACAGGGGGGTCACATGATTCTGTCTGTCCAGGGATCACACAGGGGGGCCACAGAGGCGTGCTTATTTCCTCTGGTCTAATTGGGGCAGAAAATAAGCCGGCTGCAGAAAAGCTGATTTTCAAAAAAAAAAAGAAAAAAATGTGGTCTTTTCTCTGATGAGCACAAATGCTTAGTGTGATTACTAATCACCGGGGCAACCCCAAGAGATGAGTAATTCAGGAGAACACAGGAAAATTAATTGCTTGTCAGCAATCATTAGCGGATATCACAGGGAAACAAGCCCTCTCTGACGAATGAATCCAGTGACATTTTTATCATTTTTAAATCGCTGCATTTTTCCGTCTCTGGAAATGGCAGTTGGTCGCTGTGTGGTTTGTCATTATGACTTTGAGCCATTCTGAGCCACATTGGGCAGATTTATTGGGGTGAAAGGCCACGATTTGCTGGAATTATGGAAGCTTTGATTCAGGCTCTGCAAAATGATGCTCTGAACAGAGGGGCATTGTGGGAAGGCTGTTACACAGAGACCCCTGAACAGCTGGGCTCAGCAATGTCACAAGCCGCCGTTGTGTTTACATCTGACAGCCATCTGTCAGTGTCTTCATATTAGTCTGCGTTCCAGCTTTTAAACAGGAGTGTGTGTGTGTGTGTGTGTGTGTGTGTGTGTGTGTGTGTGTGTCCGTGTGTGTGTCCGAACACACGTGCTTGCGTGTGTGTGTGTGTGCTTGTGGGTGTCTGTGTACGTGTGTGTGTGTGCGTGTGCTTGTGCGTGTCTGTGTACGTGTGTATGCGCGTGTCTGTGTACGTGTGTATGCGCGCGTGTGTGTGTGTGTGTGTGTGTGTGTGTGTGTGTGTGTGTGTGTGTGTGTGTGTGTGTGCTTGTGTGTGTGTGTGTGCTTGTGTGTGTGTGTGCTTGTGTGTGTGTGCATGAGTGTGTGTGTTTGGGGACAGCCCAGCTGTTAAAAGTGGATTATATTTGATGTCCATCTGGCCGGCTGGCTTGTGTATGAGAGCACTCGTCTCAGTGCAGCATAAGCACAGTCTCCATTAGCAGCTCACTATTTAGCCACCGAGCATCAGATCCAGACCAGCAGACTCATATACAGACAGCAGCCAGAAGTCCCTAATCCCTCTGAGTGGCCCGACTTCTTTAGGCCACATTTGGTCACATCAGATGCACTGGAAACTCTCCACCAGCGCAGCCAGACATTTCTGTGTACACAGTCTAAAATCCTCCCTGTGTACACAGTTTAAAAACATCTCTGACTCTGTGTACAGTTTAAAATCCTCCCTGTGTACACAGTTAGAAACATCTCTGACTCTGTGTACGCAGTTTTAAATCATCTCTGTGTACACAGCTTAAAATCCTTTCTGTGTACACAGTTAAAAACCAGTTTGTGTACACTGTTTAAAAACATCTGTGTGCATGTGCATGTAATTGTGAATGCTGGTGACACCCTGACAGCACCAGTTCCTCCCTTTAGCTTCGGGGTGGGAAACCCTGTTTCTGAGGCCTTCAGCCATTCCTGGATGTTGTCCAACCTTCTACTCTTTTTGTAATTGGTCCAATTGTTTATGTGATGTGACGTTTTATCTATATTTATCGATTTGTCCATGAATCGCAGCTGTAGATGGTTGTACCCATATATATTAAAAGCTTACTGTGATACAGTGTACGGGTGAACCAGCATTGGTAGAACTTGCCGTGGAATCCAGAGCTTAGGGAGATCGTGTCATTTCTGCATGGGAACCAATGTTGTGGTGCGATGTTTCCCTCAGGAACCTTCTGGGTGACAACCCCAGTGAGAAGCTGGACATTAAGATGTGCCCAGACGGAAGCGGCCAGCTCTACGTGCCAGGACTGACGGAGTTCGCGGTGCAGAGCGTGGAGGACATAAACAAGGTGAGTGAAAAAGGCCCAGGGACGGATGGAAGGACGAACAGATGGAGAGACTCATTTGGGCATCATGCGTTCTGTGTTACTCTGATGAGTGGAAAGTGCCTGCTCTGCATTACATGGCTAAACAAATCTTTTTTTAGAGCAATAACAGAATACTGCGTGTGCGTGCGTGCATGTGTATGTGTGTTGTGTGTGTGTTGAACTGTGCCCTGGTGTTCTTTGGATCCATTGTACCTTAGGCTCCACACACAAATTTAAGTAATTTGGCAGTCTTGCTTGGTGAACTAATTGCTTGTTATCCAATCAGAAACCACCAGGCTGTAAATTAGTGCAAAATTTTCAGTTACTGTAATTCAGTGTTCATCGCCCGTAACATGTTGATCACATTGGATCTACAGGATTTGTGCTGTGACTGTACTTCCTCTGTGAACCCGTACCCTGTCGGCTGACCTCTGACCTCTGACCTTCCCGCAGGTGTTCGACCTGGGTCACATGAACCGCGCGACCGCGTGCACCAACCTGAACGAGCACAGCTCGCGCTCGCACGCGCTCCTCATCGTCACCGTCTCCGGCTTCAACTCGTCCACCGGCCACCGCACCTCAGGTCCGAGCGCTGGACTCCTGCGCGTAGAAATATGCACACAGTCATGAACAGATTTCATAGGACACATACATACATCCATGCATGCATACATACACACATACTTACATATGTACAGTACATACATACATACATATGTATAGTACATACATACATACATACAGTACATATGTACATACATACATACATCCATACATGCATACGTACAGTACATACATGCATACATCCATGCATGCATACATACACACGTACTTACATATGTATAGTACATACATACATACAGTACATATGTACATACATACATACATACACACATACTTACATATGTACTGTACATACATATATTACATACATTCATCAACAAATTTTGTAGGATATGTACATACATACATACATACGTACATACATACATATGCACAGTACATACATACGTACAGTACATACTTACATATGTACAGTACATGCATACATACTTGCATACATACAGTACAAACATAAATACATACGTGCATACATTCATATGTACGGTAGATACATGAATGAACAAATTTCATTTTTATAACACAGTCCATATTTACTGAAGTGATTCAAGCTAAATGCTTTTCAAGTACCATGCAACAGCAGAGCCCCAGCTGGGAATCGAACCTTTTCAGTTACAAGCCCAGTTCCCTCCCCGTCATACTACCCTGGCAGTCAAATGAAAGACCCATAGCACAGCTTGACATGCTAAGTCTTACGCAAGGTACTTCCTGAATCCGGCTGTAACTGCTGACCATGTGTATATTACAGTCACATGACATACAAAAATTGGACATGGGAGTCTGTGCCCATCTATCAAACACAGCCGCATCTGAAGGCCGTTGCCTTCCCTCATGTGGAAGACATTAGCATGGCGTGCCCTTGGAGGCTAATGTCTTTAGCAGCCTCTAACTGCGCTGGTGATTACAGTCCATGTGAATCGAGCGGAGAGTCTGTGTGCGTTGTCTTATGTAACTATGCAACAGGCTTGTCGGTCCCGGAGGGCCGCTGTGTACAGTAGGCTGTGTACCTCAACATGAAGTGCTTAATTTAAGTCGCTGATTGGATAGAGAGTCTACGCAGCTTGGCTGCGGTGTCTAATTTGGCTCATAATAGAAAGGGCACCAGGAAAATCCTCAGATACTGTGGCCCCCCGGGACTGGAGTTAAACCTGCAGATGCAGTGGCACCTCCAGGACTAGAGTTAAACCCGCGGACATAGCGCCCCCTCCAGGACTTGAGTTAAACCAGCAGACGCTGCAGCTCCTCCAGGACTGGAGTTAAACCTACAGACACTGCAGCCCTCCAGGATTGGAGTTAAACCTACAGACACTGCAGCCCTCCAGGACTGAAGTTAAACCTGCTGGCACAGCGCCCCCTCCAGGACTGGAGTAGTGCATCCGGACTGTATTCCAGTGGTGGTTTTCAGCCATGTGAAATTCTGCTAAATTCCTAAACTGTGGAATTCTGTACAGAACATCCTTGCTGCAGTTGTAACTTAAAACTTTGTCCTCGCTGTCTTAACCCCGCCCCCACTCCCTTAACCCCGCCCCCACAGGTAAGCTGAACCTGGTGGACCTGGCCGGCTCGGAGCGCATCGCCAAGTCTGGGGCGGAGGGCAGCCGCCTGCGGGAGGCGCAGTGCATCAACAAGTCGCTGTCGGCGCTGGGCGACGTCATCCACGCCCTGCGCGCCAAGCAGGCCCACGTGCCCTTCCGAAACTCCCGCCTCACCTACCTGCTGCAGGACTCCCTCAGCGGGGACAGCAAGACGCTGATGATGGTGCAGGTGAGCTGGGCGTGCAGGGGTGCAGGGGGCTGTGATTGGGAGGTTGGGTGAAGCAGTGTTAAGGTGAGGGGTCCTGCCAGGTGTAGCAGTGTTAAGGTGAGGGGTCCTGCCAGGTGTAGCAGTGTTAAGATGAGGGGTCCTGCCAGGTGTAGCAGTGTTAAGGTGAGGGGGTTCTGCCAGGTGTAGCAGTGTTAAGATGAGGGGTCCTGCCAGGTGTAGCAGTGTTAAGGTGAGGGGGTTCTGCCAGGTGTAGCAGTGTTAAGATGAGGGGTCCTGCCAGGTGTAGCAGTGTTAAGGTGAGGGGGTTCTGCCAGGTGTAGCAGTGTTAAGATGAGGGGTCCTGCCAGGTGTAGCAGTGTTAAGGTGAGGGGGTTCTGCCAGGTGTAGCAGTGTTAAGATGAGGGGTCCTGCCAGGTGTAGCAGTGTTAAGGTGAGGGGTCTGCCAGGTGTAGCAGTGTTAAGGTGAGGGGTCCTGCCAGGTGTAGCAGTGTTAAGGTGAGGGGTCCTGCCAGGTGTAGCAGTGTTAAGGTGAGGGGTCCTGCCAGGTGTAGCAGTGTTAAGGTGAGGGGTCCTGCCAGGTGTAGCAGTGTTAAGGTGAGGGGAGTCCTGCCAGGTGTAGCAGTGTTAAGGTGAGGGGAGTCCTGCCAGGTGTAGCAGTGTTAAGGTGAGGGGTCCTGCCAGGTGTAGCAGTGTTAAGGTGAGGGGTCCTGCCAGGTGTAGCAGTGTTAAGGTGAGGGGTCCTGCCAGGTGTAGCAGTGTTAAGGTGAGGGGGTTCTGCCAGGTGTAGCAGTGTTAAGGTGAGGGGTCCTGCCAGGTGTAGCAGTGTTAAGGTGAGGGGGTTCTGCCAGGTGTAGCAGTGTTAAGGTGAGGGGGTTCTGCCAGGTGTAGCAGTGTTAAGGTGAGGGGTCTGCCTTAGTGAGTTGTAAAGCAGCATCAGGAAGCTGTAATGGTCTCTGTTTGGAATGCGATACCTCAGTGGGGGAGAGCCAGCTCTGCTCTGATTGGTTATCCGAGGCCCGAGCGGTTCTGGAACAATGGGCCCGATTGTGTGCTGGTGCGGTCATGTGACCCTCCCCTCCCCCCCCCCCCCTTCTCCCCTCCCCTCGCCTGGCCAGGTCTCCCCGATGGACAGCAACGTGAGCGAATCGGTGTGCTCCCTCAAGTTCGCCCAGCGCGTGCGCAGCGTGGAGCTGGGCTCCGCCTCCCGAAAACAGGCAGAGAACTCCTCCACCTCCTCCTCGCCCACGCACGACAGCGTGGAGGTAAGAGCAAGACCCCCCCGTCTCTCCCCCACCGGGCCCCACTCCACGTCCGCCTGCCTCTCTTCCACGTGTGGTTGCCAGGCACCCAGAGGCGCGCAGCGGGTCGCCCGTTAAGCCTCATTCACACACTGTCAGTGTCGCCCGAGAAAGATCGAGGGCGTCACTCAACATTTATAACCTGAGAAGGCCTGCAGCGGGAGGGTTCTGCTGTCTCTATGGCAACGTGCTGCCAAACTCCTCCCCACCATTTGTTTGCGTTTTGTAAACTGTCCGATCACACACTGCGAGAAAGTATGACTGCACACATTCCAGAGGCGCACGATATTGAGAAGGTGCTGCGCAACACTTTTTTCCCAGTCGAAAAAATGTCATTTTTATCGAGCGGCACTTGTCGAAAGTGTCACGCGACCAACTATAAAATAGACTTTAGCCCTCAGCTGCCCCACATTGCTAATCCTGAGCTCTTTGCCATGGGCTCATTATTGAGCACACAGTCAGGAACAGCTTTGCGTGCACACACACACGCACACACGCACACACACACACACACACACACACACACCTTTGAGAAGCAGAAAGGGAGAGCTGGACACAGGCTACATTCATTAGCATGGAGCATTTTATTTATGCAAACCGGTGCTTACCGGACCCGGGTTCCGGTCCTGCTGGACTGCCGCGGGTCCGGGTTTTGGTTCTACCCGTGCTCCGTCAGTCTCAGTCTCGACCGAGACGTTTCTGGTCTGCTGCTTTGGATTTGACGCATCTTGACAGAGCTCGATTGATTCGGTCTGATCAGCTGAAGGTTTGATCGGCTAAAGTCCCTGCCCTCAATTAGACTGAGCAGGCGCACAAGAAAACTTTACTTTTGACTTGTGTATCTTGTTTTTAGTAGTACACAGCAGCATCTCAGAGTGCACATTCATTCACAGTGGACTCGCAGTACGGCAGATAGGTGTCCCGAGAGGTGAGAACGGAGATCAGCATTCAGGTAGAATCTGGGTAGATTAATTGGGCCTGTTTGTAAGTCCAGATATACTGCGGCTCGGTAAGACTCAGACAGAGAGGTCCTGCTGAGAAGCGATCAGCTCGGTGCTTAAATTGCTCGTGTTGTGTTGCTGCTCTTCTTTTTGTGTTTTTAAAATGCAGGGGGCATTTTTCAAAGACATTTTCTGCATTAATAAACCCATGAACCGTTTTAATGATGCTGGATAAGCTCTCACCCCCCAGTTCTGCACGTGAGAAAATGACCTCTAACCATCTGGGGGAATCTGGCCTCCCTGCCTCTCCATCTCTCTGAAATTCAAACATTATATAGACATAAATATGTATACATGTATACATATTCTCTCTCTCTCTCCTTCCCCCTCTCTCTCACACTCATGCTTTCTCTCTCTCTCAGCTTGACTCTCCTCCTGTAACGCCGCTCCCCATCTCCCGGACCAGCAGTGTGGGCTCCACCCTGGCATCCGGGACCAAGACCCCAGCGTCCCGCAGGAGGTCACAGTCCCACATTACTGCAGGTGAGTACAGGACAGCACTCACACACACTCACACGCACACTCATACACACTCACACACACACTCATACACACTCACACGCACACGCACACGCACACGCACACACACACACACACACACGCACGCACACACACACACACACACACTCACACACACTCACTCACACACACACACACACACACACACACTTGCGCACACACACACGTATGTACACACACACACACACACACACACACCGCTCAGTCGTACCCAGACTGTAGCAGTAATTTCTCTGAAGTGCACTTCTCTCATTTCAGGGGTGTGAAACTGGAGATTGAACAGCCTATAGTTGTAGGATTAGCACCCCTCTCTCTCTCGCTCCCTCTCATTTGCTCCCTCTCTCGCTCTGTCTTTTGCTCTCTCACTCTCTCTCTCCTGCTCTCTCCCGCTCTCTCACTCTCTCGCTCGGTCTCTCTCTCTGAGGAGTACTGTTAGCTCCACCCCCTGGCCGGTTCTGACGGACGCTCTGACTCTGGTTGATTTGCAGAGTGACATGTAGACCCGTAGGGACCTGACAGGTGGGGGACGGAGGGCAGGTAGGTGGGTCTTAAACTGGACGGCTCCGCTTGGCATGGACAACCCCCCAGGCGCTCAGCATGGCATGGTGCTCGCCAGTGTCATACTCCGCCAGTGCCCATCTGGCTCTAACACACCCCCCTCCCCCCCCCCCCCCCCCCCCGATCAGCTTTGGTGTGTGTGTGAGTGCGCTCACCAGTCATCTCTGCTCCTGCTCTCTGTCCCCGCTGCCACACGCTGACCTCCCCCCCCCCCCCCCCCCCCCAAACACACGTCTGAAACGCAGTTTCTGTTTTATTCTTCTCCTCGTCTTTTAGGAAGGATGAAGCTCACCGCCTAATGGGAAACTTCCGGACTGACCAGGACTCGACCCGGTTCATTAACGGTTCGTCACATGCGGGGGGGGGAGGAAAAAAAGCTTTTTCTGATTTTCAATACTTGGGACGGGTGTCCACGAGCACCCTGATTCCCACGTTTGCGTTCGGCCGAGAGAAGCTCGCCTCGCCGTCCGGCAGGCCAGTGGACACGTTCTCTCGTGACGTCGGTGGACGAAATTCTCCCTTCTTCAGCGCGGTGATGACGAACCCAGCCAGATGTAAACGACCGTTCCCCGCGGAACTGGCTCAACGGAAAACCGTGCTCCGTCGCTTTAAGAAAAAAGCTCAGATGGCTTCCTGCTGCCACACCCCCTCTACTGTGACATCATCTCCCAGCAAGGGGGAGGAGCTAAAACTACACCTTTGAGAGTTCCTGACCCCTTGTAAAAGTGGTGGAATCACAATAAAAACACGGCCTATTCAAGCTAGTCTGGGGTGGGGGTAATGAGGATAGGACCCCCCCCCCCACAGGCAGACACGGTGGACCCCTGGCAATATCCTCCAGGACAAAAACGGAGTCTTCCAACTACAGTATTTGGTTTATTATAATTTTTTTTTATTTTATTTTGTTTTCATTTGTTTTGCAAAATGCACTTTAGATGAAGCTGTTACCTTAAATGTGTTGTAATATTGTGTATAGCTTTTTCAGCTACAAATGTCCGTTAGCAGTATATTAAATGCAACCATTTTGGTCTGTTGGAACTTGATGATTTCACACAAAATCAGCACCAAATAAAGCACAGCAATGCGATTTTCCAGGACCTAGTTTTTATTTTATTGTAATGGTTTTACATATTAAATTAATTTCGGCAATAATGACGATGTGCATCTCCTGTGCAGTGGAAAGCTCTACAGCCGTAGCTGCTCTGCCCACGCATTTCTGTTCCCCCCATTTTCCTGCGAAGAATCTTTTTGTCTAGCGGTCGAGTCAGCTGGTGAACTGGCGGATTTTTGTTTCAACCTGCAGCCGATCGGTAACCGCAGGTGAAACGGTGACCTGAAGGGGGCGCTGCCGAGGACTGAACCTGCATCCTTCAGATCAATGGGCCTCTTTTCGGGCGCGAATAATGTTTAGGATTACGGCTCGCGGCTAGCAGGGTCTCTGCCGCGTTGCCGCGACAGCGCCACCCAGAGGAGCCCTGCTGCAATGGCGCATTGGCAGGGGTGGGGGGGGGGGGGTTGAGGGTTGGGGTTGGGGGGGCCGACGACACGTGTTAATTGTGGACATTTGCTCATGCTTGCTTGAATTTTCTGAACGCCGCCGGTGTAGATTTCTACGCCGTTGTTTTTTTTGTATATTCTTTTTAATAAAGCTGAAAACGACGGTCCGTCTCTGCCTCGAGTCTTCAGGAACCGTTTCCGTTAACGGACGCCGTGACGGGCGCTCAGTGTCGGCATGCGGTAAACAGCCGGATCAAGTCAGGCTGCAGAACCAGTCGCGCTACAGAACTTCTGTCAGGGGGATAACGCGGAGCCAGGAGTGGATCTTGGCCTCCCGTACTCACGAAAAACAAGACAAGAGTTCAGCGGCTCACATTCCAGTAGTACAGTGAGATGGTCTAGTTCCTGAAAAGTGATCTTTGTAAACCGTGTACCCACAGCTGCAAGAGGGAAAAAAAATAAAGTCTCGTTTCATGGAATTTTTCCCAAAAAGTGCAGCTGGTCTTGAATTCGGTTTTGTCTGAACGGTCTATTCATAAAATGTGAAAGTGATCTCCGCAATGTCTTTTGTACATACGCTCACAATTCAGCCTAATCATGCGAGGGCCAATGAAAAGATTTATCCCTCCCCCCCCCACCCCCAACAAAAAATAAAAATAAATTCACAGAAAATAATACTTGCTGTGCCAATACAAAGCAGCATTTTCAGGTTTTATGACAGACAACCCAAGGCTGAACTCTGGTGGGCATGTGTGGGTACTACATATGACCATCAAAATGCAATTCAATAAAATAAATATGCCCAGAAACAGCACATCAGGAATTTGACCAACTTCAGGTTCTGGGCACATTTTAACTTGTCAGTAGAAGAAAGGAAAGGCAAGAAAAAGATACACATTAAGTTTTTTTTATTTGTAAAACATATGATTGTGATAAAGTTCTCACACGTGCATCTTGGGCAAGCACCTCAAACACAATATATAAAAAAAGGAAAGGGAAAGACTTCAAACACCTGCTGTTTTAATCCTTCAAACACGAGGACCTGTCCCTGTCGCTATGGTGATCAGGTGTGTGCACCAGGTGTCAAGAACCTGAACGTTCGAGTTGGAAACAATTTATTTTTTGGAATGATCTAGAAGACAATGTGGTCTTCACCCATAAGATACTTTTGGAAAAACAGTAGTGTTATAAAAAGTGTCTAAAGTCTCAGTGTACTTGTGTCCTTCAGACTCCATGACGCACAGGCTCAGCGAAGCTGGGACCTACTTGATGGCTCAGCTCATTGGCTGAAGCCATTTCATCAGCCAATCAGCAAGCTGAGTAACAGACCAGTGAGTCTGCGCAGCCGGGTGGCGCAGTCAGCATCCTGAAGTGAGGAAGACGAGGCTGTGCAGACATCGGAGATTCAGGGACAGACTATGGCTGCGCAGACAGCAGGGAGTGTAGACAGGCAGGCCACGCAGATGGCAGTCGCTGAAGCAGACCAGGAGAGGCCGTCTGCGCAGTCAGGCGTCCAGCGGAGCCATGAGCAGCTGCAGCTCCCTGAAGGCGCTGCCATGGCGACCCACCTGCCCCGCCTTGTTCTTCACCATGTTGCTCAGGTTCTTCAGCTGCTTGTAGCAGGTCTTGCACTTCTGATGCCTGAGGGCACAGACAGTTGCTAGGTTACGAGCACTCATTCAAGCACAACCCCATGTCAATGACCAAGCACAAAACGAGTGAAATGTTTGCTGGTCCTCTAAAGGCATAACATTATATTACATACAACAATAGATATATGAATATTGTTCTAATAGTATGATAGTGTTCTTGGAATACTTTTTTTCTATTAAAATCATTTCAAATTTTAAGGAACAAATTACTAGGAAAAAACAGTTAAAAACAACAACGAGATGCACTGAGAGAAAATTCATAAACAGGAAGTAAAATGAATTGAGCTTCCTCACACCTTTCCTCCCGTGTAATATCCACCCCGACGGAGGGGGGCGCCGTGAGCGTGTCTGATATGAGGGGCCAGAAGCGTTTGAGGATGAGCTTCAGGGAGGTGCACCCCGTCTGCACATAGCTGCCGGACAGAGAGGAAGAGAACGAGAGGAGGTGAGAGAGTCTGGAGGCGGGGTTAAGCTCTGTCACATGCAGAGGCGGGGTTACGCTCTGTCGCACGCTGCACACGTGTGCCCCTGACCCCTCTCACCTCTCGTACTTGCTCTGCAGCAGCACCTCGATCTGCGGCAAGATGGCGGTGCAGAGGTCCAGTTTCCATAGCGACCTGGGGAGAAAAACCCGACACCAGGAGCCGCTTTACAACGGTAACCCGGAGACCCTTATGACATCACAATGAGATTACATCATCACACAGTGCCCTTTGGGGGCACTGCAATCACACACGGAGGGCAGGACGGACACTCACGGCTTGAGGTTGACGATGTTCAGGATGTCCACCACGATGGACAGGTCGTTGATGGACACCGCAGAGTCCAGAGAAGTCTGCAGTGAGACAGGAGAAGCTGAAAGTAGCTGAAAGTCTACAGCCCCATCCGAGCCGTTTATCGCTGTTAAACTTTAAAAACAGGGGCTCTGTGACGGGCCCCGCCCTTGCCTTCACGTCCCCGCTGCTCCACACCGTTCTGACCGTGTCCAGGTTCTTGTGTCGGCTGGACAGCATCACGCACATGGTGTCGTGCCCCTTCCTGATCTGGGACAGGGCGTCCTCGTCGCTCAGCGACATCGGCTTGCTGTTTCTGGAGGGCTGGGGGGGGGGGGGGGGGCGTTTAATCTGACTGCTTCAACATTATTTTACACACATCATACGGTGGTATCTAGTGTACGTCAGATGGGCACAGACACTTGTAGGCACAGACAGACAGCGGCGCAGACAGTTTTAGGTACAGACAGACAGACAGGGCACAGACAGACAGACGGGGGCACAGACAGACAGACGGGGGGGCACAGACAGACAGACAGGCACAGACAGACAGACGGGGGCACAGACAGACAGACGGTGGGCACAGACAGACCGGGACACAGACAGACAGACGGGGGACACAGACAGACAGAGCACAGACAGACAGACGGGGGGCACAGACAGACAGACAGGGGGCACAGACAGACAGGCACAGACAGACAGACGGGGGGCACAGACAGAGGGCACAGACAGACGGGGGCACACAGACCGGGACACAGACAGACACGGGGGCAGGCGTGCGGCTGCAGACGCACCGGGAGGAAGTCTCCCACGTTGAGGCCGATGGGCTCGTTGCGGGTGGAGAAGATGACGGCGGGTTCGGGTCTGGCCTGGACGGGGGCGACGCCAGGCTGCGGGCGGGCAGCAGGGGGCGCCACCGGCGGGGGGCGAGTCACCGGGGCGATCACCGGGAGGGGGCGGGCGGCCGCGGGCACCACCGTGGGCTCCACCCGGATCACGGGCGTGGACGAGGCAATGGGGGGGTTCTTCAGCTGCTATGGGGGCAAAAAACACACAGACTGTAATGACAGAGCCTTAACCGTCCCCCCCACCCAGCACCTCCAGCACCAGCACCTACTGCTTGTCTGTCTGACACGGGGGGGGGAAAAAAACAACACACAGACAGTCTGTAATGACAGAGCCTTAACCGTCCCCCCCCACCCAGCACCTCCAGCACCTACCGCCTGTCTGTCCGGCACGGGGGTCACCATCTCCAGAGCTGGGTTGGGCTTCACCACAAAACTCTCTGGGAGGGAAAAAAACAACAAGGGGAAAGTCCATTAGACCCCACTGCACATCTGTACGTCTTCAAACAAGGTAACCATGACGACAACCACAGAAGCCCTTTTACTGCCCAAATAAATCTCAGCGATTGGCCATCGTTACCATTCATTTAGTTACCTTTCTGTGGTGTGACCGTTTCCTTTGGTCTGAATTTGGGTAATTAAATACGGTAATAAAAATATGCTGACTGTTATATCAGGACTGTTATCTTAAGTAGAGGCAGAGACTTGAAGACGTTGCCTGGCCACAAAATGGATCAAACCAAGTCTTGGGGGGGAGGAGGGGGGCACTCACCATCCTCAAGTGGAGCAGGGAAAGGTTCACTTTTCTTTGGGGGGGTGCGAGCTGAGGGAGAGAACGGAGTGCAGTTGACAGAAACTGCAGGCTTAAAAAAATAATAATTCTGGTTTTGTGTCTATGGGAAAATTGACCAAATTAAGAGTTTTGGTTCCACTTTTATCTAGGTAACAACATTAGCACTGACATTACCTGTAAAAACATGCTGTATAATCCGTATGCCTTCACTACAGGCATACTGCACGTTTCAGAAAAACTAATGTGTAATTTACAAAACAAAATTGTAACTTTGAATGGGGCGTATCTACACACAAAATAAATCCAAATTTAAAAAGCGTGTGAAGACTGGAGTGGCCTACAGATGGCGCTCTTCGGCTGGAAGATCTCCTTGTAGTCCTCGGCGTTGCGGATTTCCGCGGTGGACTCCTTCTCGTCGCGCTCGTCCTCGCTGCTGGGACTCCGCCTCTCCCCTTCCGGGCTGCGCCGGTCCGACTCCGAATTCTGCTTCACCCTGTAGGAGGGGCCAGCGTTACCGCGACAACCGTGACGGGCGCGTCAGAGGAGGAGGGCCCCGGAGTGACAGGTTTATTTCCCCCCTCCCAAAAGCAATTACTATTCAGCATTGCCATCATCCACGCTGATGTCACTGATATAACATGCTAACAGCATTTACTAATTATACGCTAACGCTTAAAGGTATTGCTGTACACTTGTTCATTGTTGCTGGCAAAATTTCAAGCTCTGAATTTTAATTTGAGAGAGAGATTGAGGGAAAAAGAGAGGGTGAGAGAGATAGAGAGACAAAAGAGGGGGAGAGAGAGAGAGAAAGAGGGGGAAAGAGAGACAGAGAGAAAAAGAGGGGGGAGAGAGAGAAAGGAGGAGAGAGGGAGAGAGAAAGGGGAGAGAGAGAGAAAGAGGAGAAGAGAGAGAGAGAGAAAAAGAGGGGGGGGAGAGAGAGAGAGATGGGGGAGAGAGAGAGAGAGAAAAGGGGGGGAGACAGAGAGAGAGATGGGGGGAGACAGAGAGAGATGGGGGGCAGGGGCGGAACCTCTGATTGGCGCAGGTGGTGAGCGGGCGCTCGTAATTGCGGCGGATGGTGGATCCTTTAGCCGCGGGCTCGGGGAGCGGCTTGTCATCCTGGATCAGGCCGTGGATCACAGAACCAGACTTCTTCACCCGGTTCAGGTCCACCACGTAGGACGAGACGTTGGTCAGGTTATACGACACTCCGATCTGAGAGGGAGGAAGAGGGACGTAGAAACATCAGCGCTAAATGACCTCCTCACGCAGCGCGCGCATGCACACACACTTTGCGTGCGTGCTGTGTGCGCGTGTCCGTACTGCGTGTCTGTAGTGTGTGTCTGTACTGCGTGTGCACGCTGCAGGACTCTCACCAGCTGGTTGTTACAGATGGCCAGGTCGGCCACCCTGCCCCAGCCCACGGCCACCACATCGAAGCAGCGGTCGGGCTCCCAGCCGTGCACCCGCAGCGTGTCCTGGGACCCACTGTACAGGCAGCACCCGTCCGGACTGAAGCATATGCACCTGCAACAGGGGAACAGCTGCATTAAACACCACTCAATCCCATAATGCACCTACAGCAGGAAACAGCTGTATTAAACACCACTCAATCCCATAATGCACCTACAGCAGGAAACAGGAAACAGCTGTATTAAACACCACTCAATCCCACAGTGCACCTGCAGCAGGAAACAGGAAACCGCTGTATTAAACACCACTCAATCCCACAATGCACCTGCAGAAGGAAACACCTTTATTTAACACCACTCAATCTCACAGTGCACCTGCAACAGGAAACATCTGTATTAAACACCACTCAATCCCACAGTGCACCTGCGGCAGGGGAAACACCTGTATTGAACACCACTCAATCCCACAGTGCACCAGAGAGACAGGAAGAGAGAACACACACCTGACAGGCCCTGTCTGTCCCTCTGACGAGCCGATCATTTTGAACTTCTCCAGGTCCCATAGCTTGATGGTCCTGTAGGGGAGAGGGAACCAGGCATTATCCCGCGCGTGCAGTCCAACAGAGCCTCTCGCGCCGTATCGCTCGAGTATAACGCTCTCTCTCCGCGGTGACCCACCTGTCGGAGCTGCCAGAGGCCAGCAGGTACTCGTTGGGGTGAAACTGGACGATGTTGACGGCGCCGGTGTGAGCGGCGAACTCTGTGATCATCTTCCCGGCCGTCAGGTCCCAGAGCTGAAGGGAGAGACGTCAGCCTCAGAGGGACTCAGCCCCGTACCGCGCACTGCTGGAGTCACTGCGAGAACAGGCCATTCGGCCCAACAGTGCTCGCCACAGCTACTCTGCAGTTCCATAGCGAACTGTACGGCAAACCATATCTACTACATTACATTAAATTTATTTGGCAGACGCTTTTATCCAAAGCGATGTACAATAAGTGCGTAAACTACAACTCCCAGAATGCACTTCAGTCTATTTCACTCAGCTCACTGCATGGAGCAAATTTGCTCAACTTGAAGGGGCAACTGGGGTCTTTCTGTGACATGCGCTGCCCCCAACACAGTCAAGTGCAATTTTGTTCAGCACTGCAACCTGTAAGGTAAGGACCAACATGAAGACACATCTGATTTGCACATTAAATTTAGCTTTCAAGCAATTAAATTACATGAGCACGACTCTTATTGTAAATATTATGCAGAAGCAGTCAGGAAATAAAATTAATTTTTTTTCTAACCAAGGCACAGCACTAAAACTCTAAAGTAGACTAGTGGACAGCCTCCACGACCGGACTCCCTGCTTTATTTCTGTCTCTTTTTTGTCTTATTTCCGTACCTTTATAGTGCTGTCATCACTGGCCGAGGCCAGCCACTTCCCGTCCGGGCTGAAGGCCAGGCAGCGGACCGCCTGCGTGTGACCCTGAGAGAGACAGGATGACATCGGCACTCTGGCGCCAGTCACGCACACGCACACGCCAACCAGACATGGGTCAAATACTCATTTGTTTCGGATTCAAACACTTTTCTGTGCTCTGTTGATCTTGCATGGAGCAAATTGGGCTGCCAATGTGACCAGGCGACGGGGTTTGCATTTTTTTAGACTATTTCATTGGTTCCAGTGCACGAGACAAGATCAGCAAAGAAAAGTATTTGAATCCCAAACAAACAGGTATTTGGTTTGACCCCGACGCAGCCAAAGATGCCTGCTCAGCAAGTTCCCACACACACAAAAACATACAGACCCAGTGCAAAATTTAATTTAAGAAATGGGGGGGGGGGCAGTTACAGTTCGTTAATTAAGCTGCAGTTTCAATATATGACAAACGTGCAAACCGGTAATGCCTAAAAAAAAAGCACAAGCTATAGGGAAGGCGGAATGCTCGGCTCCTATCGGCACCGCTCCAACTACGGAGGAGCGGGCCTGTAACCCGACCATGCAAACGAGAGGGGGCGGAGTCCAGCCAGCGTGAGCCCGCCCCCCTCCTCTGGCCGAGACAGAGGCGGGCGGGGTCACCGCGCTGAATCCCAGGCTAATCCGCCATCTCAACGGCAGCGCGGCGCGCGCTACCATTAGCCCGCCAGCGTCCGTCCAGACGCCCACGGCTAACGAGATAAGCAGTCGCGGACACACACGTTAATTCTTTATTTAGGCCCACGTTTATAAAATACTTCATAAGGGCCCAAATATATTTCAGTTGCTGTCTGATGTCCTTCACTTGAGTAGCAGAAAGTATACCAGTAGGGATAAAGCAAACAAAATGCAGGTTAGCTATTGGCATCTCAATTCGCACCGACAGGAAACATTATGGGCACAAGAAACATCTTCTCCCCCCATATACCGCGACTGCCTATAATGGAGGAAACTGAGCAATATTTTGCTAGCCGCTTTGCTCTCCATTTCGCCGGCCCCATTATCCTAAGACCTCTGACCACAAGCCTGTGGACATGGCCAAGGCTTCCCCACACACACACACACACACACACACACGCGCACGCACGCACGCACGCGCACGCACACAGACACACACACACGCACGCGCGCACACACACACACACACACACACACACACACACACACACACACACACACACACGCACACACGCACACACACACACACACAGCGTGCGCGCGCAGAGCCCGGCGGCGTCTGGGCGCGCTCCGTAGAGGTCGCTGCCGAAGCAGCCGCACGCCGCCGGTCACCCCGGGTTCGCCGGACAGCTGCTTGTGACGAGCACTCGAAACGGCGGATTTAAAATTAAGACGATTTAGCGCTCGGGGCTCCAGGAACAGAGACTCCTACCTTATACCTGAACACACATCCTTTCCGCCTCACGTCCCAAAGCTGAAAGAGACATTGTTTCATAATTAATTAAGCAAATAGTCAATTTAATTCATTAGTGAATTTGAAAAAAATAAATATATCTACTTGTGCAGCCTTGTTGCCCCATATGTGGTGCTTCAGGTCAAGTGCATGTGTAACATTAATGAAATGCGCCACAGTACTGGTATTTGGTATTGTTTGTCTCAAATCCACGACACACCATGAGGCACGATTTATTCGTTCACAACGAGTTAAAGACACCAGATCTTCATCTCAAGATGAAGATGAGCGCCCTCTTCATTTTGCAGCTGCCCTAAATGGGGGGGGGGGGGGGGGGAGCTGAGCCGAGCTGAGAGGAAGGTGACCCCAGCTCTCTCTCACCTTGATGTTTGTGTCCATGGAGCCCGAGGCCAGGTACTCCCCGAAAGGGTGGAAATCCAGGCTGCAGATGTTCGCCTTGTGCCCCATCAGCGTCCTGAGAACTGGAGCGGAGAGAGACACTCACAGCGCTTTCCCTACACACACACACACTCTCACTCACACATGCAGAGACACACACACACACACACACACTCTCACTCACACACACTCACTTTTAGCCGCCTCCAGGTCACACACACACACTCTCACTCACACACACTCACTTTTAGCCGCCTCCAGGTCACACACACACACACACACACTCACGCACACATGCAGAGACGCACACACACGCACACACACTCACACGCACAAACACGCTCACTTTTCGCCGCCTCCAGGTCCCAGACGCGAAGCGAGCCGGACTGCGACCCGGCGACCACCTGCTCCTCGGAGCTGCTGAACTGGATGCACTCCACCGGCGTGTTGTGGCCCGTCAGGCTCTTTCACAGAGAGGGAGAGGGGCGGCAGTTAGGCCGCGGCAGGGCAAGCTCAACCCCAGGTCCCCCCCCCCCTCAACCCCCTACCCCCAACCCCATTCACCAATTACAATCCAAGCTCAGGGCTCATACACATTCTCCACAACCAATCAAGAGCTCAGATGCTTCCTCCAGAATCAAAATGAGGGTGCAAAATGCATAAAGGAGAGCCATAAACCAACTTGACAAAAAAAAAAAGACAAAAAAAGGACAGGACGTGCAAAGAAGCCTTGCAGGAGGAGGCCCGAAAGCCAAGCAATTGAGAGAAGTTACAAGACAGGGGGCGCTCTACAGGAAAGGTGGAGAAAGGAGAGGACCCGCAAGAACAGAGTAATTATACAAATTATACCATGATGCAGTTGGGTTTGCTGACAGCCCAGATGTTGACTCGGCAGTCCTCTCCGCCAGTGGCCAGCAGCCGACCAGAGGTCTTCCCCAGAGCCAGCGAGGACACGTTGCTGGAGTGGGCCACAATCTCCTCTGCGGTCAAACGGGAGCAAAATCAACAAAAACACCAAGCGAGTACGTCACCCCGAGGGAGGACACACGCAAGCCACAGGTTCCGTTCATCTCCGCAGCCACGGCAAGCGCCGTCAACATTTCCACAGGGCACTCCTCAGCTGAGGTGATGGTTAATTGATCAGAAATGCAAGAGCAGCTAATGGCGTTATAACCCATTAAGGGGGCGACATAGCTCAGGAGGTAAGAGCGGTTGTCTGGCAGTCGGAGGGTCGCCGGTTCGATCCCCCCGCCCTGGGCGTGTCGAAGCGTCCCTGAGCAAGACACCTGACCCCTAATTGCTCCCAATGAGCTGATTGGTACCTTGCATGGCAGCCTTTCACCATTGGTGTATGAGCGTGTGTGAATGGGTGAATGAGAGGCATCAATTGTAAAGCACTTTGGATAAAAAGCACTATATAAATGCAGTCATATATAAATGCAGTCCATAACCCTTAAACGTTGCTTTCAAATGACAGAGATATTACATCACAAGACATTGATTTGGCAGATCCTTTCATCCAAAGCGAAGTACAATACGTGCATACCGAAGGTCATTGGACTACAAAACATGGGTCCGATAAGGTTCAATACTCATTATGCAACAGTTATCCATAGCCATGAACATAAAGTCCAGTTCACACAGTCAGTAAGCATAGGCTAGGTCATAAAGTTAAGACAAGTCAATCTAGAATGAGCAATGACGACAAGATATGACAGAGTCAGTCCTACAATATCATGACGAAGATACAAGTGCAATATAAGTGCTGGATAAAGACACAAGTGTAACATGAAAGTGCTAGAGGATCAGGATCAAACAGTGGTCTCCAACCCTGGAGAGATACAGGGTTTGCTGGTTTTTGTTTTCACCTTAAAATCAGCACCCAGTTGAGACCCAAGACACCAGGGGAGTTGAGTTAACTGTGTAATCAACAGCTCTAATTGATTCATGAAGTGCAGAGTCACTATGAAAACCAGCAGACCCTGTAGCTCTTCAGGACCAGGGTTGGAGACCACTGGGATAGAAGGATACATGTGTTAAGAGTGAGCCTAGATTAGGAGTACCATGCCAAGCAGAGATAGATACTCACGTAATCTCCAGGATGTTTTGGTTGTGTTTGCTGCGGCCATGTTGAAAATGAGCCTAATAAACCCACAGAAACACCATGTACTTTTCGTGAAGCCCAAAGCCCAATTCACCACTCTATATTAAAGCTTTATAAAGAGACTGAGGGTGATGACTTGAACGCAGACATAAAAACCAAGTTGGCTAGCTGGCCTTCATGTTCTTCGTAGTCCGTTTGCTCGTAGGTGGTGTCTGTTAAGAAGCAAATATGAACACACGTCACTTTGATGTATCAATTATCACGATACAGTATTGAACATTTGTGAATGTGACAGAAGATACGCCTATTACTAACGACACAAGTAACGTCAACTTACTACACCAGATTGTTTTTTTATCACTAGTATTTCATTTATGACTAGATACGTTCATTTTGTCAACACGACCACTGCGAGTACACTTGAGACAACTGATCAAGCGGCATGAACGTGTAAAATAATATCTTCCCAACCAGCAAGCTAACTACCAAAGAGGCCTTAATGTAAAGTACAGACAAAACAGGCGGCAGTGGAAAATCCACTTCCAGAAAGTTAAAGTACTTCCCAGTATTTTGTTCCAATCACCAGGATTTGCTCATTAGCACAATTCTTCCGCCAGGAGGTAGAACTAATTATCGAGAATCAGCTGTCTGAGCTCATGGGTAGAAGAAACACATGGCAGGACTTATAATGTTATTTTCTGATAGCTGGTCTTTCCAACCTCTGGAAACAGCCACAAATAAAATAACTTTAGCCAGCTTACAAAGACGTCCAACCGTCATTACAGCGAGTTGGCTAGCGATAGCCAGGTTAGCGTTCAGTCGTGGAAAATGCAACCCTGTAGGGTGAGACACCGTACCAGCATAGTTATCATAACTTCCATGAGACTATATCGATAATTATCGTTACCTGCGTTAGCCGATAGCCTGCAAACTAAACTACCTCGCCAGCAAAACTAATACAATTACTCTCCGTTGCAGGAATCTAAAATAGACTGACAATAAGTAGACAGCTAACTTATCTAAAATATTAACTTTTATAATACATATATGGCGGGCTAATAGATAAGCAACAAATCACTCTGTAATGCTAACCTACGAAAACATCTAGTCTAAGGTTCGTGAAATTAGCTGTCCAGCAATCTAGCGGGATTGCCAGCGCTTGTTATAGCTCTCTAAATTCAACTGAGCGTAACTCAGTAACGTTCACTAAAGAACAATAATAAACAGGGTACATAAAAATAGAATATTTAGCTAACAAACCCGCAATACACATGCACCTCTCCGTCATGTTATGGCGTAGCTAGCAGTCTGGAGCCAGTAAAGTTAGCTAGCCAACTTTAGCCAACGTCAGCGTTAAAAAAAACACGTCGAAATGTAACCACGAAAAATTAGTACACAATTAGAAACTCACCAGACTGTTTGGTGTATTGCTTGACACGATCTAATTATTTTACCACTTGACCGTTCAATTAAACAAGTCAAAGAATCGATGACATCAACAAGAAATTGCTAACCCCCATATTTTCAGTCTGTTGTCATGTTTTCTCAGGTTTGTAGCTCAAGTGTGCTCAACGTCAGCGCCTTTTCAATAACACACGTTCTGATTGGCTGCTACCTATCAACTTAGCAACCGTACCGCGTCTGATGTTCAGGAGAGCTAACCTAACGTCATATGCTGCTATGACATGGCTACGTTGTTCCAATTAAGTTTTCATAATACATCGGCGACTGTATCCTTTTTGCTTATTAAAAACACCCACGTCCACGCAAGTCTACTGAAGAAACGGTTGTTTTTTCTAAACAATACGTATTTTAGCTTGGTTTTGCGGTGATGGCAATTTTTGCAGAACAAATAATTTGCTTAGCTATTTTGAGACTAATTTGACTTCCTGAGTGGTTCATCCTTTAAAGGCTCTTAGGTTCTGGCCTGATTTTAACTTTGCCAATGCAACTGTGGTCGAGACTTCCGGTGGTTGTTTGGGGGAAGAAAAACCTTTCGCTGTCTGGAAGAAATGGATTGTAATAATGCAGGACACTGATATAGGAGCAACTGTCCTTCATTCAGATAAGACAATGCACTGATCCCCTCTGGCCACTAATGGTCTCCTTGCGTCTTAACGAGAGGAGTAGGGGGTTGATATCATGTTCAGTAAGGCTCAGTAGGGGGTTGATATCATGTTCAGTAAGGCTCAGATCAACCAGGGATGGAAACTGGTGAAGCTGAGGAGGGGCAGAGAAATTCGCACACTGCTTGTAACTTAGACATTGTAGGTTCAAATCAATTCCCAGCTGAAGTCCTAACTTTGAGAAAGGTACTTTGTATAATTTGTAAAATCCCCTTCAGGTGACCTCATGTCTGATCAGGGACCATCTTCATGTAGGATCTCCAACAAATCTTCACTGTAAACTTTCTGAGCCTGATGTTCCTCCATGAGCTGGGGTGAGTGTTGAGTATGCAAGGTAATAGGAATAATCCTTGTGGGTGACAGTTTTATTCATTACTAATCATTTAAGTTGTGAGGTTAATCCTCTTGACCGGTCTAACTCAGTCTTCCTGGATTTTCCGACAGCCTCTGAATTTGACTGATGACCAGAAACAGAGGTCAGGACGGCATCACCTTTGATTAAACAAATAATAGGCAAGTAATAAAATTTTTAAGCTGTGTTCTCACGTGATTTGCATTTCATTTTTTATTTTATTTTCAAGGTCATAGATTATTCTTCCAAAACTCTGTATTGAACACCTGGAAACAAAATAGATTTTAAAAAGAGGAGGAAGAGAAAGTAAAGAAGGAAAGGTTGAGGAGAAAAAAACTTTTTTCTCTTTCTTTAATTTTTCACCTCACATAAGGTGGATACTATAAAATGTTTGCCTATCCTGGGTATAGTTTGCATATGAAGTAGTGTTGTGATTTGCCTGCAGTGTGACTATACAGCTGAGCGGAATGGGTCACCTTGACAGACAGGCACTCCAAGAGGACCCAGCAGAGGAGTCAGGCAGGTGCACTACAGTGTACGTTCCGTAGTCATGGAGATGGCTTCACAACCCTCTTCATCGTGGGGCTCTTTAGAGTGACCTTGGATTTGCTCAGCAAGCATTTTTACATGGAAAAAAACCCAGTGGACAGGACCAAGGCTGAGAGAGATGTACTGTAGACAGACAGAGATCTGGACCCATAACTATTTAGTATTCACAAATTAATAAATTGGCAAATGCATCTGACCTAAGCAGCATTTAACATAGTAAGCAAACACCGGGCTAGAGACAGAGATAGGCAAAGTCACGTTCAAATAAGAGCTGCTGCCAAGGTGGATGCCTCAAAACCTGCGACATGCCTAAGAGAAGGGTTCGTTTATTAAAAACTTGAAACATTGAGGTGAAGTCTGAAAAGGTGGGCTATTAAGTAAAAATAAAATAGCGACAAAGGAAATGAGTATGGCCTTACAGTATGTGCTGAAGGGACCAAATGTGATATAGAATGACGTGACATGACATTGATGAGAACAGGCCATTCTGCCCAACAATGCTCACTACTTTCCCACCACTAAAGTGTACTGTACCTAGTGCTTGGTTTGCCTACAAACAACATAGTATCTAGCACCATATCAAGCCTGGTCTTGAAAACCCTCAGAGTTTCTGCCTGCACTACATGGCCTGGCAAGCTATTCCAATCATTTACTACTCTCTGGTTGAACTGTATCCCATGCATTCGAATTACAACAGTTTATGCTTTTTTAAATAATCAAACATTCAAATAATCAATGTTTAGATCAATTTATCATTGCATAACTTCAGATTACATTTTATTCTCCTGATTCTTACTAAACTCTTTGTATTAATGCAAACTGAACTGTCAGTACACGTTTGGGTGCACCGGGCACTTTCTTTGGAAAAGGTCACGGCTGGTTTGCCAGGCAGTCCTCTGGAGTGGAGCTTGCCTCCGTCATATCTGTAGTTGTGGCTTGTCAAGGCTGAGACAGGTTGTAATGTAATGCTACAATACAGAGCTATCAGGATATTAATCAAGGTTTTATCAGGGGAATGTCTCAACACCCCTACTCTTAAAAAGCAGTGTGGGATTTTTAGTGGTTGTTGTGAGTCAGAACCTCGGATCAGCATCTCATCTGAAGGGCAGCAGCTCTCACAGCACTTGTGCTGGAGCACTGCATTTGTATGATGCTCTATGTGGAAGAGCGCCCCCTCCTGGCTCACCACTGCTTATTCCAGCAGTAATTCATTTCCCAGATCTCCCATCCAAGTAAACACCAAGATCAATTCTGCTTGGCATCAGCAGTTTCATATGAGCAGGTAGTAGGGTGGTATGGCTGCTAAAATATTGGATATCATGGATTGAATATCTTGTCAGATTCTGCATGCACCTCTTAGACTTAAAATCCTGAGCTCTCAAATGAATTGCGTAGAACCATCTGTTTGCAAATAGCTTGTCAGCCTTTGGTCCACTGTCAGGTGTTTGCATAACATGACTGTAATAACTTTGGAAGTGAAGCAGATCTGTGATTTGCCTGCAGTGTGTCCATATAACACAGCACAGAGGACCACATTGGAAGACAGACGCTCAGAAACGACCCAGCAGAGTAGAGAGACAGAGGCACCGCACCATGCCTTGTGTTGTCATGAAGACCGCTTTCACCTTCCTGTTCATCGCGGGGCTCTGTGAAGGGGACACAGTCCTGCTCAGGGAGCATTTTTTTATGGGTGAAACACTGGATTGGAATACTGCGCAAAACCGTTGTAGAACGGCTTTCAGAGACCTGTCTTCTGTGCTGACCGAGGAAGATGCGGGACGGGTTATGGGAGCTCGTCCCGGTGGTTTCACGGACAAGGCTTGGATTGGTCTGTCCCGTACGGGGACGTCTACGTGGTTGTGGTCATCAGGAGAGACAATGGGCTTTACGAAGTGGGCTGCCGGACAGCCCAGTTCTGGTACCATTCTGTCGCGAGAATGTGCTTCTATGCAGAATGATTACTGGTTAGAAGAGAAAGATTGCACTGTAAAGATTCCATTCTATTGCTTTCAGGCATATAACAGGAAGTTGACTGTGGTGCAGGAGGCGATGACCTGGGAAAATGCTCTGGTTTACTGCAGGAGTAAGTACACCGACCTTTCCAGCCTGCTCTCAAACTACACTGCTGAGACGGTTATAAGCAGCACAGGAGCCACGACTGACTTTGTGTGGACTGGCCTGCGTTTCCTGATGGGCGGGTGGTATTGGGTGAATGGAGACCCCATGCTCTATAGTGCGTGGCCTAATAATGAGCAGGCACAGTGTCCGGACATGCCCCTCCGCTGTGGAGCCCTGTCAGTTAAAGGGAAAGTTTTTGTAGCAAGGCCTTGTGATGAGGAGCTCAACTTCATCTGTTACACACAGTTGTAGGGCCATTAGGAGAGCGTATGTACTTAGCACAGCATTTTCTCTCTTGTGATTCTACTTGTGTGTGTCTACTTCAAGTAAATATTTTACTTTACCAGTGTGAAAACTTTGGTGTGTTTCTGTAAATTGTATCTCAGTTAGAATGCACTGATGTTCTCACATCTATTTTTTATTCAAATAGAATGTTTGTAATTAATATTTTTTATAGCTATATTGTCATCCTTTGATTAATTTGTAAAACCTAGCATTGTTGTATTTTCTTGTAGTTTAAATGACATTATTTGTTTCCCACGATTTCATCTCTGATGTTAACATAATACAGACATGTATGCTTCTGCTTACATTTCAGTTTATAGTGTAATATCTTTCATGCATTAATGCTCTACTTGTTGGTATCACTTTAATCATTTTTATGATGACATTGTCTAGCAAATACATAAGCAGTCCTATACTCCAGTAACAGAGTGAAACGGTCTTTAACCATACACAGACATATTTTAGTCTGTCAATACTTAAGATGTATAGAACTTTTCAATGGAATGTATGTATATTAGTTTTGTTACAGTTTTTCTCAATTGTTTAAACACGTTTTCTGAAACTATAGCTCAGTTTCTCAAAACTCTACACACAAAGCACAGCAACAGTTAACCTTTTGCCAAAACTACACAAATCTCTTGCAAAATGCATTCATGCATTCAAAACCATGTTCTCTCTTCTCAAAACTGACTTTTTCCATCAAAATGATTCACACAGGCCTCATATGAATAGGTCTTATTGAGCATTGATTTCACACTGGTGCGATAAATTTAAAAACACAACCATCAAAATACTGTATATATGTTTTGGCCTCATGAGGTCATGTTACATATTCAAGTGTATAAAATTCTGTAAAAATTGCTTATTTTTTATCCTTTTTTGAAGTTTTAGTTTTCTTTTCAAGGGGTCCCAAAATAGGCTACAATTTTACAGTAAATATAAAGACTGTTGCCATGATACAATACAGTAAATATATCATCATATAAATAGTGCATTTGCTAGGTAAACCTAATTCTAATTCAGTACAGTACAGCAAAGTGTGTGAACTGTTATCACTTTGAGTGTTGTTATTGTGTATGATACAATGCACATTTACTGTATTGTCCTGCCAATGAGGTCCAGTTGGGCTGCACTCACAACCCAGGTTCCATCAAGAGTCATACTGAACATTGTTAGAAGTGTTTTTTTCATTTTCCTTATCAGTGCAATTATGAGTTTTGCCAAAATAGGTAACATTTGTGTCTTCTCAAAACTAGAACATGCTTAGACTGTGTCAGTCTGGACAATGGATGTAATGATCTGTTATCATATATGAAATCAATGAACAAATTCAAAAAGGTAACAAAGCAAATCTTTATTTGTTACTGTAAAATAAATCTTTGCTCAGCAGACTGCAAAAAAAAAATCGTAGTTTGTAGCCCTGCTGAAAAAAATAAAAAACAAATACGTGATCAACCAAAGTTGCACATATTTCATTTGAAATATTAGCTTGTCTCCCTCTTCTTCGTCCACCTCGTACACGTGCACCTCCTCCTCTACCTCTCTGTGCTGCGTGTTGCTCCATTGTTTTCCAACACAATAGTGGTCATCTGAGGTCTCTTTTATGCTCCGACAGATAATTGAAAAGTTTAGCCAATTGAGTTTGAGAAGGTGTGGCATGAGTGAGACCAATTGGTATTTAAAGTTTGGCATTTGAAGGCCAGTGTTTTCCATGTGAACAAACAAGGCTTGATTATGAAAATTGTGCTAAATGATGAAATTTTATGTGTAGAGTTGTGCAAAAATGTGATTTAGAATTGCTATTTGAGTGAAAACAAAGGAATTGTGGTTAGAGTTTTGCAGAAATAGTCTTTGTTGTGTTTAGCAGTTGTCTATGACCATGAAATGCACTTTTTGTATGTCGCTTTGGATAAAAGTGTCTGCCAAATGAATGTAATGTAATGTAATGTTGTTGACACATGAGCTTCAAGTTTTCACCATTGTGTGCATAGTTCCAGTTTTAGTGTTTAAACATTTGAGAAAAACTGTAATAAGCATTTGTGATGATAATTGTGAAGCATAAACAATGCAATTAGACATTTCTTTATTACATTTAATATGAGAAACAAAATAAATGAATGAAATATTAAGAAAAGTGCCTTTGTTCATAATAATGCAACAAATATTGTCATTTTCAGATTTCATAATCCTCCAATACACTAGGGAAAGAGAGGGAATCAGTAACTGTAAAGAAGAGACAGTGCTTTGTTGCAAAACAACCAATTGGATCTGCATTACATGAACTTTAGGTTCTCCATAATACAATGTGATCATGTTTTGTATTGTAAACTGATGTCATGGGGAACAAGTCGGTGTGTTTGGTGGTGGGGTGCTGACTAAAGACCTTGATACCTGTTTGTTAGCATTCAGTTAGATACAAAAGTTAACCCAGTGTGATATGCTTACAGAGGTACTGCAAGCAGGATCATTGATCTATACTGCTTTGCCATAATTGTGCCCTTTTTTGATGGCTTGGTGTTTTGCTTTGCTTGATTTGTATGTTACATATGTGCAGTGGTTTAAAGTCACCCATAGAACTCAGGATATCTGCACCCTGTAGTAACTCTACTATACACTTGTGTCGTAGCAGAATACACAATTGCATTTATGGAGGCTACACAACCCAAAGACATGTCCATATCTACCAAGTTAGACCCATAATTATACTCTCACCTTCCTGACAAGCTTGTTTTATGTTTCCAAAGAGCATTGAATTCACACCAGTGTCTGAAGCTGGCGGCCGGTAACACACACCCATCCTAAGGCCCTTCTCATGTTCCCCTATGAGCATGATCCATATATCCCCACTAGGCAGGAGCTGGTCAATTTCAGGAATTTACTGCACAGTAAAATTTTACTTGGTGTGAGCATAATGTATTGTATCTGTTCGAATAACAACAGAACAAAGACGGTGAATAGTGTTGGATGGATATTAAATATGATATTGTGCTAGCAACACAAAGGTTGTAGGCTCCATCCCAGGGGATTACGTATATTGAACAATGTGTGCATCCATAGACTGTATGTAGTTCTACATAAAAAAGCATTTGCTAAGAAACACACACACACACACACACACACACATATAATCATAGTAAGCAAACACCAAGCTAGAGATAGGCAAATTCACAATCAAATAAGAGCTGCTGCCAAGGTGGATGCCTCAAAACCTGCGAGACACCTAAGAGAAGTGTTCGTTTATTTAAAACTTGAAACATTGAGGTGAAGTCTGAAAAGGTGGCCTCTTAGTAGTTTGTCAAGGGTAATGTAAGCATTTCAGAGTAGTATAGTTGATCTAAGATCCAGTTCCGCTGGCCTGTATCCTAATTTTGCCAGAACAGCAGTAGTTTGAAGTGTATACATTTTTTAAATTTCCAACAGGACATAATCTGTTGAATAAGTGAAATCCATGAAATGGAAGAAAAACAATACCCAGAACTGTCAGCTGGCTGCTAATAATAAATTAGTGACAAGGGAAATGAGTATGGCCGTACAGTACGTGCTGAAGGGACCAAATGTGACATAGTATGACATGACATGACATGACATGACATGACATTACATGACATAACATCACATAATTATGAAAACAGGCCATTCTGCCCAACAATGCTCACCATTTTCCTACCACTAAAGTGTACGTAGCGCTTGGTTTACCTACAAACAACGTAGAATCTACGACCATATCAAGCCTGGTCTTGAAAACCCTCAGAGTTTCTGCCTGCACTACATGACCTGGCAAGCTATTCCAATCAGTGACAGCTTTCTGGGTGAACTGTATCCCTTGCATTTGAAATACAACACTTCATGCATTTATGAATAATCAAACATTCAAATAATCAACATTTTCATCAATTTATCATTGCATAAATTTAGCTAACATTTTACGCTGCTGATACTTTCTTCCCGATTCTCACTAAACTCTTTGTATTAATGCAAACTGACCTATCAGTACACGTTTGGGTGCACTGGGCACTTCCTTTGACTGCTTACAGAGAGTGCCAGGACAGGAAGAGGTCACGGCTGGTTTGCCAGGCAGTACTCTGGAGTGGAGCCTGCCTCTGTCTCATCTGTAGTTGTGGCTTGTCAAGGCTGAGACTTCAAACAGGCTGTAACGTAATGCTACAATACAGAGCTATCAGGATATTAATCAAGGTTTTATCAGGGGAATGTCTCAACACCCCTACTCTTAAAAAGCAGTGTGGGATTTTTAGTGGTTGTTGTGAGTCAGAACCTCGGTTCAGCATCTCATCTGAAGGGCGGCAGCTCTCACAGCACTTGTGCTGGAGCACTGCATTTGTATGATGCTCTAGGTGGAAGAGCGCCCCCTCCTGGCTCACCACTGCTTATTCCAGCAGTAATGCATTGCCCAGATCTCCCATTCAAGTAAACATAGCTCAGGAGGTAAGACCGATTGTCTGGCAGTCGGAGGGTTGCCGGTTCAAACCCCACCCTGGGTGTGTCGAAGTGTCCTTGAGCAAGACACCTAACCCCTAACTGCTCTGGCGAATGAGAGGCATCAATTGTAAAGCGCTTTGGATAAAAGCGCTATATAAATGCAGTCCATTTACCACTTACCATAAACACCAAGATCGATTCTGCTTGGCATCAGCAGTTTCATATGAGCAGGTAGTAGGGTGCTATGGCTGCTAAAATATTTGATATAATGGACTGAGTATCCTGTCTGATTATGTACGCACCTCTTGAACTTTAAATCCCTTCAGATGAATTGCACAGAACCATCTGTTTGCAAATTGCCTGTCAGGTTTTTGTCCACTGTAAGGTTTTTTGCATGTCACGACTGTCATTACCTCTGAAGCAGAACTGCGATTTGCCTGCGGCGTGTCCATATAACGCAGCACAGAGGGCCACTCTGGAAGACAGACGCTCAGAAACGACCCAGCAGGGCAGAGAGACAGAGACACCGCACCATGCCTTGTGTTGTCATGGAGACCGCTTTCACCATCCTCTTCATCGCGGGGCTCTGTGAAGGGGCCACATTCGTCAGCAAGGAGCATTTTTATGTGAGTGACCATCTGGATTGGTTTGAGGCACGGAATCGCTGCAGAAATTGGTACACTGACCTGTCTCCTGTGCTGACCGAGGATGACGCGGGACGGATTATGAGCGTTCGTCCCGGAGGTTCCACTGGCCCGGCTTGGATTGGTCTGTACGGAACGTGGGGGTGGTCCACATCGTCGCCGTCGTCGTCGGGGTCATCATCGTCGGGGTATACATGGTCAGTTACGTGGTCTTGGTCATCAGGAGAGACATTTGGCTTTGAAAAATGGGCAGCTGGACAGCCATATTATGATTACTCACGCAGATGTGTTTATATGCAGGATGGTCAGTGGTATATAGACGATTGTAATAAGAGGTATCCAAGCTTTTGCTTTAAGCCATGCATCAGGGGGTTAATCATGGTGCAGGAGGCGATGACCTGGGAAAATGCTCTGGTTTACTGCAGGAGTAAGTACACCGACCTCTCCAGCCTGTTCTCAAACTACACTGCTGAGACGGTTATAAGCAGCACAGGAGCCACAACTGACTTTGTGTGGACTGGCCTGCGTTTCCTGATGGGCTGGTGGTATTGGGTGAATGGAGACCCCATGCTCTATAGTGCGTGGCCTAATAATGAGCAGGCACAGTGTCCGGACATGCCCCTTCGCTGTGGAGCCCTGTCAGTTAAAGAGAATTTTTTTGTAGCAAGGCCTTGTGACGAGGAGCTCAACTTTATCTGTTACTAATAGGGCCGTTAGGAGAGCGTATGTACTTAGCACAGCATTTTCTCTCTTGTGATTCAACTCTGCCAGCTGCACTATAAACTTCAAGTTTAAATCATCATTGATTTGTGTACTTCAAGTAAATATTTCTTACTTTACCAGTGTGAAAACTTTGGTGTGGTTCTGGAAATTGTATCTCTCAGTTAGAATGCACTGATGTTCACATATGTATTTTTTTATTCATATAGAATGTTTATCATTTCTATTTTTTTACAGCTATATTTTCATCCTTTGAGTAATTTATTAAACCTAGCATTGTTGTATTTTCTTGTAGTTTAAATGACTTTATTTGTTTCCCACGATTCCATCTCTAATGTTAACATTATACAGACATGTATGCTTATGCTTCTGTTTACATCTCAATCTACAGTGTAATATCTTTCATGCATTAATGCTCTACTTGTTGATATCACATTAATCATTTTTATTATGACATTGTCTTGCAAATATGTTAGCAGTTCAATACTCCAGTAACAGTGAAATAGTCTTCAACCATACACAGACATATTTCAGTTTGTCAATACTTAAGACATATAAAACTTTTTGATGAAATGTATCTATATTAGTTTTGTTAATAAACATTTATGATGATAATTATGAAACATAAACAATGCAATTAATCATTTCTTTATTGCATTTAATGTGAGAAATGTGAAAAATAAAAGAAATATTAAGAAAAGTGCCTTTGTTCATAATAATGAAAAAACTATTCTCATTTTCAAATTTCATAATTCTCCAATACACCAGGGAAAGACAGGGAGTCCGTTGCAAAACAACCAATTGGATCTGCATTACATGAACTTTTGGTTCTCCATAATACAACGTGATCATGTTTTGTATTGTAAACTGATGTCATGGGGAACAAGTCAGTGTGTTTGGTGGTGGGGTGCTGACTAAAGATCTTGATACCTATGGGTCAGCACTCAGTTAGGTACAAAGGTTAACCCAGTGAGATATGTTTACAGAGGTACTGCAAGCAGGATCATTGATCTATACTGCTTTGCCACGATTGTGCCTTTATTTTATGGCTTGATGTTTTTCTTTGATTGTTTTATATGTTAGATATGTGCAATGGTTCGGGGAGACTCGTCAACACATTCTCCTGCATGTATAAGCCATTTATGTTCACAGGCATTTTACCACTCACATTTTGCACCATTGTGTATTTTCATTATTGCTAGACACACTAAGCAATAGACTGCATGAATTTTAACCTGGCATTCCTCTTTGACTCTTACCACTGCACACCTAGCAGTTTTAAAGTCCTAACATACCCATAGAACTCAGGATATCTGCACCCCGTAGTAACTCTACTATACACTAGTGTCGTAGCAGAATACACAATTGCATTTATGGAGGCTACACAACCTAAAGACAAGTCCACATCTACCAAGTTAGACTCATAATAATACTCTCACCTTCCTGACAAGCTTGTTTTATGTTTCCAAAGAGCATTCAATTCACACTACTGTCTGAAGCTGGTGACCGGTAACACACACCCATCCTAAGGCCCTTCTCATGTTCCCCTATGAGCATGATCCAAATATCCCCACTAGGCAGGAGCTGGTTAATTTCAGGAATTTACTGCACATTAAAATTTTACTTGGTGTGAGCATAATGTATTGTATCTGTTCGAATAACAACAGAACAAAGACAGTGAGTAGTGTTGGATGGATATTAAATATGATATTGTGCTAGCAACACAAAGGTTGTGGGCTCCATCCCTGGGGACTACATATATTGAAAAATGTGTGCATCCACATACTGTGTGCAGTTCTAGATAATAAAGCATTTGCTAAGAAACACACACACACACACACACACACACACACATGTACATATGTATTTTGTTTCATTCACCAGGATTTGCTCATTAGCACGATTCATCCCCCAGGAGGTAGAATTAATTATCGATAGCGTAATCAGCTGGCTGAGCTCATGGGAGGAATAAACACGTGGCAAGACATTTAACGTTATTTTCTGACCACTTGACTTTCCACCCCTGGAAATTTTGAGAGGAATTTGACTGCCTGAGTGGTTCATCCTTCACAGGCTGTTAGTTTCTGACCTGATTTCAACTTTGCCAGTATGAGTGCGGTCGAGGCATCAGGGGGTGTTTGTACGGCAGCAAAACCTTTCGCTGTCTGGAGGAAATGTATTACAATGCAGGACACTGATATAGGAGCAACTGTCCTTCATTCAGATAATAAGACGATGCACTGACCCCCTACGGCCACTAATGGTCTCCTTGCATCTTAACGAGAAGAGTAAGGGTTTGATATCATGTTCAGTAAGGCTCAGTAGGGGGGTTGATATCATGTTCAGTAAGGCTCAGTAGGGGGTTGATATCATGTTCAGTAAGGCTCAGATCAACCGACTCCAGTGATTTTGATTTTAATTGCATCCCAGCGCGCAATGGAAATTGATGAAGCTGAGGAGGGGCAGGGAAAATCACACACTGCTTGTAACTCAGACGTCGTAGGTTCAAATCCATTCCCAGGTGGAGCCCTCACATTGTATACTTTGAGAAAGGTACTTTGTATAATTTGCAAAAATCCCCTTCAGGTGACCTCACGTGTGTTCTGGGACCATCTTCATGTAGGATCTCCAACAAATCTTCACTGTAAACTTTTTGAGCCTGATGTTCCTCCATGAGCTGGGGTGAGTGCTGGGTTTTATTCAGTGTTAATCATTGCAGTCATTGGGGCAAATCTCTGTACGGGTTTGTTGTTTTAACATTCCACTAAAACCATCCTCTTGACCAGTCTAACTCAATTTTCCTGGATTTTCCGACAGCCTCTGAATTTGACTGATGACCAGAAACAGAAGACTGGACGGCATTTCCAGTGATTAAGCAAATAAGGCAAGTAAGAAAATTTTTAAGCTGTGTTGTCAAGTGATTTGCATCTCATTTCTTTTTTGTTATTTTCTTTTCAAGGTCATAGATTATTCTTCCAGGACCCTGTAATGAACCTGTAATCAAACAAAATAGATTTTTAGAAGAGGAGGAAGAGAAAATGAAGAAGGAAAGGTTGAGGAGAAAAAAAACTTTTTTCTCTTTCTTTAATTTTTCACCTCACATATGGTGGACACTATGAAGTGTTTGCCTATCCTGGGTATAGTTTGCTTATGAAGTAGTGTTGTGATTTGCCTGCAGTGTTTCGATACAGCTGAGCAGAATGGGTCACCTTGACAGATAGGCACTCCGAGAGGACCCAGCAGAGGAGTCAGGCAGGTGCACTACAGTGTATGTTCCGTAGTCATGGAGATGGCTTCACAACCCTCTTCATCATGGGGCTCTTTAGAGTGGCCTTGGGTTTGCTCAGCAAGCATTTTCACATGGAAAAAAACCCAGTGGACAGGACCGAGGCTCAGAGATAAGTAATCTAGACATAGCTATTCTGACCTGCCCATGGTGCTAAGCAAACTCCTCCTCTTAGTAGTTTGTCAAGGGTAATGTAAGCATTTCAGAGTAGTAGAGCTGATCTAAGATCCAGTTCCGCTGGTCTGTATCCTAATTTTGCCAGGACAGCAGTAGTTTGAAGTGTATACATTTTAAAATTTCAAACAGGACAAGATCTGTTGAATAAGTGAAATCCATGAAATGGAAGAAAAAAAGAAAACAATGCCCAGAACTGTCAGCTGGCTGCTAATAATAAATTAGCGACAAAGGAAATGAGTATGGCTGTACAGTATGTGCTGAAGGGGCCAAATGCTAGGGCATTCCATTTGTATGCTGCGCCATAGGGAAGAGCGCCCCCTCCTGGCTCACCACTGCTTATACCAGCCGTAATTCATTGCCCAGATCTACCATCCAAGTAAACACCAAGATCGATTCTGCTTGGCATCAGCAGTGTCATATGAGCAGGTAGTCGGGTGGTATGGCTGCTAAAATATTGGATATGATGGATTGAATATCCTGTCTGATTCAGCACAAACCTCTGAAAATTTTAATCCTGCGTTTTCAAATGAATTGCACAGAAACATCCGTTTGCAAATTGCTTGTAAGCTTTTGGTCCACTTTCATGTGTTTGCAGGAAATGACTGTAATTACTTTGGAAGTGAAGCAGATCTGTGATTTGCCTGCTGTGTGTCCATATAACACAGCACAGAGGACCACATTGGACAGAAACGACCCAGCAGAGCAGAGAGACAGAGGCACTACACCATGCTCTGTGTTGTCATGAAGACCGTTTTCACCGTCCTCTTCATCGCGGGGCTCTGTGAAGGGGCCACATTCCTGCTCAGGGAGCATTTTTATCTGAGCGACCATCTGGATTGGGTTGATGCGCGAAACCGCTGCAGACGCTGGTACACGGACCTGTCTTCTGTGCTGACCGAGGAAGACACGGAGCGGGTTATGAGCGCTCGTCCCAGAAGTTCCGCAGACCCGGCTTGGATTGGTCTGTACCGAGCGTGGTGGCGGTCCTCATCGTCGCCGTCGTCATCGTCACCGTCATCATTGTCACAGTCGTCATTGTTGTCGTCTAGTTGGTTGTGGTCAGAAGGAGAGACATTAGACTTTGAAAAATGGTCATCAGGAGACATATTAGACTTTGAAGATTGGTCAGCAGAAGAGATATTAGACTTTGAAAATTGGTCAGCAGGAGAGACATTAGGCTTTAATAAATGGGCAGTCGGAGAGCCACAATCTGATTTCTCGCGTAGTTGTGTTTATACGCAGGGTGGTCTCTGGTATATGAAAGAATGTCACAATAAGTTTCCAAGCTTTTGCTTTAAAGCATATAAAAGGAACTTGACTCTGGTGCAGGAGAAGATGACATGGGAAAACGCTCTGGTTTACTGCAGGAGTAAGTACACCGACCTTTCCAGCCTGCTCTCAAACTACACTGCTGAGACGGTTATAAGCAGCACAGGAGCCACAACTGACTTTGTGTGGACTGGCCTGCGTTTCCTGATGGGCGAGTGGTTTTGGGTGAACGGAGACCCCATGCGCTATAGTGCGTGGTCAAATGACGAACTGTCCAAGTGTCCAGACATGCCCCTCCGCTGTGGAGCCCTGTCAGTTAAAGAGAAAGTTTTTGTAGCAAGGCCTTGTGACGAGGAGCTCAACTTTATCTGTTACTCGAAGTTATAGGGCCGTTAGGAGAGCGTATGTACTTAGCACAGCATTTTCTCTCTTGTGATTCAACTCTGCCAGCTGCACTGTAAACCTTTAGTTTAAATTGTCTTTAATTTGTCTCTTTCAAGTAAATATTTCTTACTTTTCCAGTGTGAAAACTTTGGTGTGTTTCTGAAAATGGTATCTCTCAGTTAGAATGCACTGATGTTCACAATCTATTTTTTAATTCATATAGAATGTTTATAATTTCTATTTTTACAGCTATATTGTCATCCTTTGTGTAATATATAAAACCTAGCACTGTTGTATTTTCTTGTAGTTTAAATGACTTTAATTGTTTCCTACGATTCCATCTCTGATGTTAACATAATACAGACATGTATGCTTCTGCTTATGCTTCTGCCTACATCTCAATTTATAGTGTAATAGCATTCATGCATTGATGCTGTACTTGTTGATATCACTTTAATCATTTTTATGATGACATTGTCTTGCAAATACATTAGCAGTCCTATACTCCAGTAACTGAGTGAAACTGTCTTTAACCATACACTGACATATTTTAGTCTGTCAATACTTAAGATATATAGAACTTTTCAATGAACTTTAATCATTTTTATGATGACATTGTCTTGCAAATACATTAGCAGTCCTATACTCCAGTATCCATACACGGACATATACTTGATATATAGAATTTTTCGATGAAATGTATGTGTATTTTTGTTAAAAACATTTGTGATGATAATTATGAAACATAAACAATGCAATTAGACATTTCTTTATTACATTTAATGTGAGAAATAATAAATGAAATATGAAGCAAAGTGCCTGTGTTCATAATAATACGAACACTATTCCCATTTTCAAATTTCATAATCCTCTAATACGCCAGGGAAACATAATTGACGGCACGCTATTCATTTGTTATGTGGGTTGCTGTTTCTTTTCTTTAAAATAAAACATTTTCATAACATACACTGTGCACACACACGCACACACGACAAAAAAAAAAATCAATTAATTTTTAATTTGAAATATTAATTTATTTTATGCACAGTGTTGGCCATGTTGTCAGTACAATTATGTTTATAAACCTGTCAGGGATCACATGTGTTAAATCTAAGGAAAAGACGGCAGATTGCTAATATTACCTAGCCTATGTGGATGCACAGCATCACTGTTCTGGGGGTCACTGCATGTTCTCACCTGTTACCTTCAAAGCCAAAGTTTTAATATCTCCATGACAACGAAGCTGATGCTCAGAGTCTGTCGTTGCTAACCAAACACCTTTATACGTAATTTATCCAGAACATCTTCATCCTCTATGTCACTATCTTCTAAGACAGTCCCAGTACTGAATACGCCTTCCAGTCTATTAGTAACCTCTTCTGTAATAAAACTCCGAACAAAATGACTATTTAAGGCATCGTCAATGACTTTATTTTTATAAAGCAATGTTCCTCCTCCATTACTGTTGCACCTGGTATTCTCTTTCAATTTCATTGTCTGAGTACAATACGGGGAAAAAATAAGGATTAATTATGATTACTTTTTGCATCTGAGGCAATTTGCCTTCCAAAGAGCCTCTTAGCTTCCTGTAGTTCTTTTTAACCTTAGCATGCGTATTGCAATATTCAGCCTTATTACTCTCAGTGCTGTCATTTTTATGTATATTATACGGTTTATTTTTTCCTGAAACTCTTCCGTATGCATTTGCTCATCCACTGGGGAGAGTGCTTCTCCAACTTACTTTTCTTTACTCTTGGAATACATTTGCATTGTGCCTCTAGGATAACCCATTTGAATGGGCCCTTTTCATGTTCTCCCATGAGCATAATCCAAATATCCCCACTAGGCACGAGCTGGTCAGTTTCTGGAATTTGCTGCACATACAAATTTTACTTGGTGTGGACATAATGTATACTATCTGTTCGAATAACAACAGAACAAAGGCCGTGAGTAGTGTTAAATTAAATATGATACTGTGCTAATAACACAAAGGTTGTGGGCTCCATCCCAGGGGACTACATATATTAACAATGTGTGCATCCATATACTGCATGTTGCTTTGGATAATATATATACATATATATGGGAAGATAAATATATATATGTGTGTGTGTGTGTGCATACATAATAAAAATAAAAAAGGAAAAGAATTTTTTTTTTAAATAAATAATAATAATTGAGTTGAGGGTACGGCCAATATGTTTCATTTGAAATTCTTGCAATCTGCACACATCACTCATTTGAATGAGGATATATATGTTTTGTTTTACAAAAAGGATTATTTTCAAATTATTGATAGAAGCTTTACGAGAAAAAAGACTGATTCCAGGTTGTTTTACTTAGTCTGTCAGGATGTTTGCTTCACACACACACACACACGCACACACACGCACACACACAGAGTTGAACTCAGGGAAAGGATCACAAAATGGGTTATGTCCTTTTCTGCCACTGGAGGGCAGTAAGGGAGCATTCAGTGGGTTCGGATTATAAGCATCTGCTATTACCTCCATGAGCTGGGGTGAGTGTAGAGTCTTCAAGGTAACGAGAATAATCCTTGTCCCTGACGGTTTTATTCATTGCTCAACACTTCAGTCTAGTCCTTCGTCATGGGGCTAATCTCTGTGCAGGGGTCTGTTATTTTAATGTCTCACTGAAAGCATCCTCTTGACCAGTCTTCCTCAATGCTCCTGGATTTCCTTTGAATTTGTACTCATGCCCATAAACAGAGGACGATACGGCAAGTGAGAAAATGTTAAATGCTGTGTTCTTGCATGATTTGCATTTCATTTTTCTTTGTTTTCTTTTTCAAGGTCATCATTGTTTCCTCCAGGGCCCTGTGGTGAACCACAGGCAAGAAAACAAGATAAATTCTTTAAAAAAAGGGAGAAGAAAAAATAAAGAAAGTGAGATGGGGAGAAAAAATCTTTTCTCCTTTTCTTTTCGCCTTATATAAAATGGATACTGTACAGTATTTTCATATCATGAGTATGTATTTCATAACCAATGGCTAAACCATTTTAATTTTTCTCAGATATACAAGATTCATGCTCTCCGCGTATTCATTACTGTAGATATTGCATAGATTTTACAGTAGATCTTAAAAATTGTAGCAGTTCGGGAAAAGCATGCAGTACAGGCATGTTTCGCTGTCCCAGAATCCGGTCCGTTCTCAGCACTGATCAGAAGCAAGTCTATCCGTGTTAAGCCAAAACATTCAGTTTTATTAAGTTGACACAATTTTAGGGGAAATGTTCAATAAAGCAAAAGTGCCAGTTGAACTTTTAAACCCAAAGCTGGAAAAACCCAAATCAGGCACACCTGCTTGTAATTTTCCACATGTTCTTTTTTAACATGCAAACTGCCAGATTAAACAAAGTGCTGCTGCTAGGGAGGGTAAAGCTGATGTCTACCATCATGGGTGCAACCTCATTACATTATGCAACAGTCCTTAGGCAGATGCGCTTATCCAGTGCGATGAACAGTAGCGGAGGGTAGAACATCAGTGCTACCCTCAGACTGCAGTGGGAAGATGGGCAGGGTTTCTGCTGTTCTGACTGCAGTGGGAAGATGGGCAGGGTTTCTGCTGTTCTGACTGCATTGGGAAGATGGCCAGGGTATCTGCTGTTCTGAGTGCAGTGGGAAGATGGGCAGGGTATCTGCTGTTCTGACTGCAGTGGGAAGATGGCCAGGGTATCTGCTGCTCTGACTGCAGTGGGAAGATGGGCAGGGTTTCTGCTGTTCTGACTGCAGGGGGAAGCTCCACTCAGCACCAGGGGGCAAAAAATGACCTGGGAAGGGGGGGGTGGCAGGTGTGCAGAGGTAGCACAGGTACCACAGTTCTGTAAGTTCATATCTTGCCGCTGTTAGCCATGCCCGCTGTGTGACTTTTTCAATTAAACTATTTTTTCTTTAATAACTGTCATTACACCAGAGCACTCAGTTCTCTTCTTGGAACCCGCCAGACTTCGAACCTTGATTGAAGTAAGCAGATCCGTTACAGGTTTTACTCAGCGCAGTTATCCAGCTAACTCAGTAATCTTACTTTGTGAAATATCCCCAATCTAACCTCTAATCTAAAAAAGCAGTGTGGGATTTTTAATTGCCGTTGTGAGTCAGAACCTCGGTTTAGCGTCTCATCTGAAGGGCAGCAGTTCTTACAGTACTGTGCTGGAGCACTGCATTTGTATGTTGCTCCAGAGGGCAGATCGCCCTCTACTGGCTCACCAACACCTCTTCTAGCAGTAATTCATTTCCCAGGTCTCCCATCCAAGTAAACACGAAACCTATTCTGCATAGCATCAGCAACACTAACTTCTGTCAGGACCACTGTCATCAAGTAGAACTTTATTGACAATAAAGGCAATACAGTTATGTTTGGCGGTATGGCTCTGTTCTGGAGCTCTCCCGCCAACCACGCAGCCCGCGTGGATAAGGCCGGGAGGCCAGCAGCCAAACCCCCCTAGAGGGGTACACACAGAACAGATCCAGCAGCAAAGCAAGTTCTTAACACATAGGGATGGAGCAATGCAATTTCTTAACACAGGGATGGAGAAATGCAATTTCTTGACGCATGGGGATGGAGCTGGGGTGGTGGAGGGGATTTACGAAGCAACGTGCAGCACTTGCATGCAGGAGGAGCAGCCGAATGAGTAGAAGGAGGCTGTTTAAATAGACCTCCCTGTTAGTGAATGCACTGTGATAGGCGAACATCACTCAGCTGAGCTATCAGCTGATTCGGCCGGAGCGCTTGACTCTCATGGCCTGCCAGAACTACGCGATGCTTCATATACTGGGCATCATGGATCAAATATCATGTCAGATTCTGGACAGGACGTCAGGAAGAGTAGAAAAAGTAGAAAGCAGATAGAAGGTTTAGAATTACTGTGAAATTAATGTCAGATCAGACCCAGTCTAAATGAATTTATTACCTGATTTATTACTTGACTAATAAGTAATCATACGAAAACAAGTGCAATCTGTCCTTAATCTGACCCCTTAAACTTTAAATCCTGTGCTTTCAAATGAATTGCAGAGAACCACCTGTTTGTAAATTGCTTGTAAGCCTATTACAACTTTCAGGTTTTTGCATCACATGACTGTAATAACTTCGCAAGTGAAGCAGATCTGTGATTTGCCTGCAGTGTGTCCATATAACGCAGCACAGAGGGCCACTTTGGAAGACAGACGCTCAGAAACGACCCAGCAGAGCAGAGAGACAGAGACACTGCACCATGCCTTGTGTTGTCATGGAGACCGCTTTCACCATCCTCTTCATGGCGGGGCTCTGTGAAGGGGCCACAGTCCTGCTCAGGGAGCATTTTTATGTGCGTGAATTTAAGACTTGGAATGATGCGTCGCAGCACTGCCAAGCACAGTACACTGACCTTTCCCTTGTGCTGACCGAGGATGACGTGGAACGGGTTATAAACTCTGTTCCTGGTCGTACCACAACCTCGGCTTGGATTGGTCTGAAGCAAGACAGCGATAGACAGTGGAGGTGGAGAGGAGGCACAGCATTAGACATAAACTTCAAAAAATGGGCATCTGGCGAGCCAGGTTCTGACTACTGGAATGACTGTGTTTATGCGAGGGATGGTCTCTGGTATAACAAAGGATGTTACGATAGTATACCATTCTATTGCTTTAAGGCATATAACAGGAAGTTGACCTTGGTGCAGGAGGCGATGGCCTGGGAAAACGCTCTGGTTTACTGCAGGAGTAAGTACACCGACCTTTCCAGCCTGCTCTCAAACTACACTGCTGAGAAGGTTATAAGCAGCACAGGAGCCACAACTGACTTTGTGTGGACAGGCCTGCGTTTCCTGATGGGCAAGTGGTTTTGGGTGAACGGAGAAGCTATCGGGCTCAACATAAACTGGAAATATCCACAGAATTCCGAGTGTCCGAGTGCTACAGACCGCTGTGGAGCCCTGTCAGTTAAAGAGAAAGTTTTTGTAGCAAGGCCTTGTGATGAGGAGCTCAACTTCATCTGTTACTCAGAGCTATAGTGCCCTAAGAAGAGCGTGCGTACTTAGCACAACATTTCTTCTCTACTGATTCAACTCCGGCAGTTTTACTGAAAACCTTTAGTTTAAATTACCTATTATTTGTCTCCTTCAAGTGATTTTTTTATTACAGTGCAGCAACATTGGTGTGTTTATGAAAACTGTATCTCTCCACTAGACTGCACTAACATTCACACATCTATTTGTTGTGCATAAAGAATATTAATATTTCTTTGATCAGTTTAAATTATTTTTTGACTGCATTGGCATGCTTTGAGAAAAATATACAAAACCTGTTTCTGTAGTATTTTCGTTTAGTTTAAATGACTTTTTACTTGTTTTCCATAATTCCATTTCTAATGTTAAAATAATACAGACATGTATGCTTAATATCTTAACATCCCTACTCTTAAAAATCAGTGTGGGATTTTTAATGGCCGTTGTGAGTCGGAACCTCGGATTAGCATGTTATCTGAAGGGCAGCAGTTCTGACAGCACTGTGCTGGAGCACTGCATTTGTATGTTGCTCCAGAGGGCAGAGCGCCCTCTACTGGCTGACCAACACCTCTTCTAGCAGTAATTCATTTCCCAGGTCTCCCATCCAAGTAAACACCAAGCCTATTCTGTTTAGCATCAGCAACACTAACATACTGGGCATCATGGACCGAATATCTTGTCAGATTCTGGACAGGACGTAAGGAAGAGTAGAAAAAGTAGAAAGCAGATAGAAGGTCTAGAATTACTGTGAAATTAATGTCAGATCAGACTCAGAATTAATTAGTGATTGCCTGATTAATGACTTGACAAATAACGAATCATACAAAAACAAGTGCAATCCGTCCCAACTGACCTCTTAAACTTTAAATCCTGTACTTTCAAATGAATTGCAGGGAACCATCTGTTTGCAAATAGCTTGTCAGCCTTTGGTCCACTGTCAGGTGTTTGCATAACATGACTGTAATAACTTTGGAAGTGAAGCAGATCTGTGATTTGCCTGCAGCGTGTCCATATAACACAGCACAGAGGGCCACATTGGAAGACAGACGCTCAGAAACGACCCAGCAGAGCAGAGAGACAGAGTCACTGCACCATGCCTTGTGTTGTCATGGAGACCACTTTCACCATCCTCTTCATCGCGGGGCTCTGTGAAGGGGCCACAGTCCTGCTGAGGAAGCATTTTTATGTGAGTGATTTTAAGAATTGGGATGAAGCGTTGCAGCATTGCCAAGCAGAGTACACTGACCTTTCCCGTGTGCTGACCGAGGATGACGTGGAACAGGTTATAAACTCTGTTCCTGGTCGTGCCACCACCACGGCTTGGATTGGTCTGAGACGGCCCAAAGATGGACAGTGGAGGTGGAGAGGAGGCACAGCGTTAGATTTTGAAAAATGGGCATCTGGCCAGCCAGATTCTGACGACACACATAACTGTGTTTATGCGAGGGACGGTCTCTGGTATAACAAAGGATGTTACGATCGTATACCATTCTATTGCTGTAAGCCATGCAAGGGGGAGTTAACCGTGGTGCAGGAGAAGATGACCTGGGAAAACGCTCTGGTTTACTGCAGGAGTAACTACACTGACCTCTCCAGCCTGCCCTCAAACTACACTGCTGAGAAGGCTATAAGCATCATAGGAAACACGACTGACTTTGTGTGGACAGGCCTGCGTTTCCTGATGGGCAAGTGGTTTTGGGTGGACGGAAAAGCTATCGGGCTCAAGATAAACTGGAAATATCCACAGAATTCCGAGTGTCCGAGCGCTACAGACCGCTGTGGAGCCCTGTCAGTTCAAGAGAAAGTTTTTGTAGCAAGGCCTTGTGATGAGGAGCTCAACTTCATCTGTTACTCAGAGCTATAGTGCCCTAAGAAGAGCATGTGTACTTAGCACAGCATTTCTTCTCTACTGATTCAACTCCGGCAGTTTTACTGAAAACCTTTAGTTTAAATTACCTATTATTTGTCTCCTTCAAGTGATTTTTTTATTACAGTGCAGCAACATTGGTGTGTTTATGAAAACTGTATCTCTCCACTAGACTGCACTAACATTCAAACATCTATTTTTTGTGCATAAAGAATATTAATATTTCTTTGATCAGTTTGAATTATTTTTTGACTGCATTGACATGCTTTGAGAAAAATATATAAAAACCTTGTTCTGTTGTATTCTCTTTTAGTTTAAATAACTTTTTACTTGTTTTCCATAATTCCATCTCTAAATAATACAGACATGTATGCTTAATATCTTAATTTAATGTGTAGTAGCATTCATGCATTTATGATTGTTTATATCACTTTAATCATTTATATATTGCCATTGTCTTGCAACTGTACACACAGACATATCATTATCAATACTTTACATACATAGAACTTTTCAATGGAATGTATGTATTTTAGTTTTGTTCATATATATTTGTGATGATAATTATGAAAACCAGTGCAATGAGACATTTCTTTATTGCATTTAATGTGAGAACCAAAATTAATTAAATTATTAAGCAATGTGCCATTATTCATAATAATGTAAACACTATCCTGATTCTCAAATTTCATAATCCTCTTATACACCAGGGAAACATAATTGATGGCATGCTATTCATTTGTTATATGTGTTGCTTTTGTTTATTTTCTTTGAAATAAACCTTTTTTTTAACTGTCAATTTCTTAATCTTCCCTGTACATTTCCATCTGTTTAATGCAGAAAAAGCTGGCTGTGTTGCATGAAAAATGTGGGTCAGTAAACCAGACAGGGGGAAAATGACTCTCAGGATGTGAATCAAGGTTTTTTACTGAGGGCGTGTCTCCCTGTACAGTTGAACAAAGAGCTGAAGTGAAGAATCCTTTTCCAGAGTTCGGTCCATTCTCAGCACTGGGAAGCACCAAGTCTGTCTGTTTTAAGCCAAACAGTACACTTTTGTTAAGTTGGCAAAAAAGTTGGCCTTCTAAACCCAAAGCTGGAAAAAACCCAAATTAGCACACCTGCTTGTAATTTTCCACATGTTCTTTTTTAACATGCAAATTGCCAGATTAACCAAAGTGCTGCTGCTAGGGAGGGTAAAGCTGATGTCTACCATCATGGCTGCAACGTCATTACATTATGCAACAGTCCTTAGGCAGATGCTCTTATCCAGTGTGATGAACAGTAGCGGAGGGTAGAACATCAGTGCTACCCTCAGAAATATAAAAATGCGGTATCACCATGAAGGCACAGAGGCCCATTTATAATCACTAAGTGTAATATTAACCCAACAAACAACAATTTGTGTTGTAACAAAAAAGTAGGATTATGAGATAACCTAACGCACACAACTATATCTGTAATATCATCTAAAAGGAAATCCAAGGAAACAAAGAGCAGGTGCAGTCAGAAGAGGTGAGTCTTCAGTTTGCGTCAGAAGATGGGCAGGGTTTCTGCTGTTCTGACTGCAGTGGGAAGATGGGCAGGGTTTCTGCTGTTTTGATTGCAGTGGAAGATGGGCAGGGTTTCTGCTGTTCTGAATACAGTGGGAAGATGGGCAGGGTTTCTGCTGCTCTGACTGCAGTGGAAGATGGGCAGGGGTTCTGCTGTTCTGACAGCAGTGGGAAGATGGGCAGGGTATCTGCTGTTCTGACTGCAGCGGGAAGATGGGCAGGGTTTCTGCTGTTCTGACTGCAGTGGGAAGATGGGCAGGGTTTCTGCTGTTCTGACTGCAGTGGGAAGATGGGCAGGGTTTCTGCTGTTTTGACTGCAGTGGGAAGATGGGCAGGGTTTCTGCTGTTCTGACTGCAGTGGGAAGATGGGCAGGGTTTCTGCTGTTCTGACTGCAGTGGGAAGCTCCACTAAGCACTAGGGGGCAAAAAACGTGACCTGGAAAGAGGGGGGGGGGTGGGGGGTGGGGGGGCTGTGCAGAGGTAGCACAGGTACCACAGTTCTGTTCTTATCTTGACGCTATTAGGCATGCCCGCTGTGTGACATTTTCATTAAAATATTTTTTCTTTACTAATCGTCATTTCACCAGATAGGTCAACTGAGCACTCAGTTCTCTTCTTGGAACCACCCCAAATTTGGAACCTGGATTGAAGTAAACAGATCTGTTACAGATTTTACTCAGCACAGTTATCCAGCTAACTCAGTAATCCTGCTTTGTGAAACACCCCCAAGGAAAACAATGTTAACACCCCTACTCTTAAAAAAGCAGTGTGGGATTTTTAATGGCCGTTGTGAGTCGGAACCTCGGTTTAGCGTCTCAGCTGAAGGGCAGCAGTTCTTACAGCACTGTGCTGGAGCACTGCATTTGTATGTTGCTCCAGAGGGCAGAGCGCCCTCTACTGGCTGACCGACACCTCTTCTAGCAGTAATTCATTTCCCAGGTCTCCCATCCAAGTAAACACCAAGCCTATTCTGTTTAGCATCAGCAACACTAACATACTAGGCATCATGGACCGAATATCATGTCAGATTCTGGACAGGACCTTGGGAAGAGCAGGAAAAGTAGAAAGCAGATAGAAGGTCTAGAATTACTGTGAAATTAATGTCAGATCAGACTCAGAATTAATTAGTGATTGCCTGATTAATGACTTGACAAATAACTAATCATACAAAAACAAGTGCAATCTGTGCCAACTGACCTTTTAAACTTTAGATCCTGTACTTTCAAATGAATTGCAGGGAACCATCTGTTTGCAAATTGCTTGTAATCTTTTGGTCCACTGTCAGGTGTGTGCATGACATGACTGTAATAACTTTGGAAGTGAAGCAGATCTGTGATTTGCCTGCAATGTGTCCATATAACGCAGCACAGAGGGCCACATTGGACAGAAACGACCCAGCAGAGCAGAGAGACAGAGGCACTCCACCATGCCAACTGTTGTCATGAAGATCGTTTTCACCTTCCTCTTCATCGCGGGGTTCTGTGAAGGGGCCACAGTCCTGCTCAGGGAGCATTTTTATGTGAGTGTTTTTAAGAATTGGAATGAAGCATCGCAGGACTGCCAAGCGCAGTACACTGGCCTTTCCCTTGTGCTGACCGAGGATGACGTGGAACAGGTTATGAACTCTCTTCCTGCTGGTGCTTCAGCTTCGGCATGGATTGGTCTGGTTCGACCCAATGATCTCACTGGACTGTGGATGTGGTCGGGAGTCACAGCATTAGACATAAACTTCAAACAATGGGCACTTGGCGAGCCAGATTTTGACAACACACATGACTGTGTTTATGCGAGGAACGGTCTCTGGTACAACACAAGATGTACTGACGACTTACACTACCATTGCTTTAAGGCATATAACAGGAAGTTGACCGTGGTGCAGGAGACGATGGCATGGGAAAACGCTCTGGTTTACTGCAGGAGTAAGTACACCGACCTCTCCAGCCTGCTCTCAAACTACACTGCTCAGAAGGTTATAAGCAGCACAGGAGCCACAACTGACTTTGTGTGGACAGGTCTGCGTTTCCTGATGGGCGAGTGGTTTTGGGTGGATGGAGAAAAAGTCACAGGCAGTATAAGCTGGCAATATCCACAGAATTCCGAGTGTCCGAGCGCTACACGCCGCTGTGGAGCCCTGTCAGTTAAAGAAAACGTTTTTGTAGCAAGGCCTTGTGACGAGGAGCTCAACTTCATCTGTTACTCACAGTTGTAGGGCCGTTAGGAGAGCGTATGTACTTAGCACAGCATTTTCTCACTTGCGATTCAACTCTGCCAGCTGTGCTGAAAACTTCAAGTTCAAATTGTCTTTGATTTGTCTCCTTTAAGTAAGTATTTCTTACATTACCAGAACGAAAACTTTGGTGTGGTTCTGAAAAGTGTATGTGCTTATCACGCCATTTCTTCTGTAAATTTTTACTTTAAGTTGCCTTTTATTTGTCTCCTTCAAGTGACTTTTTCTTCATGTCCTTAAAAATGGGTGTGTTTCTGAAAATTGTATCTCTTTATTAGAATGCACTAATATTCACACATTTATTTTTATGTATAAAGAATATTAATATTTCTTTATAATTTAAATTATTTTACAACTACATTGGCATGCTGTGAGCAATATACAAAACCTAGTACTGTTGCATTTTCTTTTCGTTTAAATGACTTTCTACTTGTTTCCCACAATTCCATCTCTAATGTTAAGATAATACAAACATCATGCTTATATAAGATGAGACAGACAGTATGCTTAATATATCAATTTATAGTGTAATAGCATTCATGCATTTATGATTGTTCATATAACTTTAGTCATTTTTATGTTGGCATTGTCTTGCAACTGTATATACAATCCTATACTCCAGTATCAGATTGAAAGTTGTTCGGCTCACATGGACATATCATAGTCAATACTTTAGATACATAAAACTTTTCAATGGAGTGTATGTATTTTAGTTTTGTTCATACATATTTGTGATGATAACTATTAGCACCAATGCAATGAGATATTCTTTCATTACATTTGAGAACAAAAATAAATAAAAAATAATTAAGAATTGTGCGATTGTTCCTAATAATGTGAAAACTATCCTCATTCTTAAATGTCATAATCCTCCTATACACAAAGGAAATATAATTGATGATTCTCAGTCAAGAAGCTGCACCCAGTTAATATGATTATAATTTGCTCGCATCTTTTTAAAATTGGCTTATCTAAAATGTAAATCTCTGGCAATAGAGGAGGCCTTGTTAATTTGCCAAATACATCACAACTAACTGCAAAATGATTGTCAGCCTCAAGTGGCTTGATTACCTCAACGCTACAAATTCTGTATGGATCATTACATAGCACCAAATCCAGTACTGATTTCCCTCTTGTAGGCTGACTGACAACTGCGCCAAAAAAAAGGTCATTTACAACATCTAAAAATTCTTCCTCACTTTGGTCTTGTCCTGTCATCAATTCCCAATTAATAGCAGGGTAATTGAAGTCACCCATAATTATACTCTCACCTTCCTGACAAGCTTGTTTTATGTTTCCAAAGAGCATTGAATCCACACTACTGTCTGAAGCTGGTGGCCGGTAACACACGCCTACCATAAGGCCCTTCTCATGTTCCCCTGTGAGCATAATCCAAATATCCCCACTAGGCAGGAGCCGGTCAATTTCAGGAATTTACTGCACATTAAAATTTTACTTGGTGTGGACATAATGTATACTATCTGTTCGAATAACAACAGAACAAAGACCATGAGTAGTGTTAAATTAAATATGATATTGTGCTAACAACACAAAGGTTGTGGGCTCCATCCCAGGAGACTACATATATTGAACAATGTGTGCATCCATATATTGTATGTTGCTTTGGATAAAAAAGCATCTGCTGAGAAACACACACACACACCTATATATGTGTGTGTATACTTAATAAAAATAAAAGTAAATTTTTCTTTAAAAATTATTAAATAATAATAATAATAATAATAATAATAATAATAATAATAATAATAATAATGAGTTGATGGGACAGCCAATATGTTTTATTTGAAATTTTTGCAACCTGCAAAATTTACTCATTTGAATAAGGATATGTATGTGTTGTTTTACAAAATGTATCATTTACAAATTATTGATGGAAGCATTATGAGAAAAATGACTGATTCCAGGTTGTTTTACTTAGTCTGTCAGGATGTTTGCTGGACTGTTGCTGTGTCCGTTTTTGACGCCAAATGGCTGACCACGTGCCTGGGTGACATCTTTCACACACACACACACACACACACACACACACACACAATCGCGTGCGCACGCACACACAGTTTAACTCAGGGAAAGGATCACAAAATGGGTTATGTCCTTTTCTGCCACTGGAGGGCGGTAAGGGAGCGTTCAGTGGGTTCAGATTATAAGCATCTGCTATTACCTCCATGAGCTGGGGTGAGTGTAGAGTCTCCAAGGTAACGAGAATAATCCTTGTGCCTGACTGTTTTATTCATTGCTCAACACTTCAGTCTAGTCCTTCGTCATGGGGCTAATCTCTGTGCAGGGGTCTGTTATTTTAATGTCTCACTAAAAGCATCCTCTTGACCAGTCTTCCTCAATGCTCCTGGATTTCAGACCTTTGAATTAGTCCTGATGACCATAAACAGAGGACAGGATGGCATCTCTCTGATTCTTTCTGAACTCTTTGTGTTGATGCAAAATGAACCATCGACACACGTTTGGGTGCACCAGGCACTTCCTTTGACTCTGCTTACAGAGAGTGCCAGGACAGGAAGAGGTCACGGCTGGTTTGGCAGGCAGTACCCTGGAGTGGAGCCTGCCTCTGTCTTATCTGTAGTTGTGGCTTGTCAAGGCTGAGACTAAATCATGTGCATTTTTAGGGTGCTACACCCTCAGAATGGAGACATGGAACCACAACTCTGTTTAGGAAAATGGCACTGGAATCATCTCAGTAGTGGGGTCTAAACACAAAGGAATACAGGTGCTTTTTAAAACAGGCTGTAATACAACGCAACAGTACAGACCTCTCAGGATGCTAATCAAGGTTTTATTTTATTTTATTGAGGGTGTGTCTCCCCGTGCTCTAGAACAAAGAGCTGAAGTGAAGAATCTTTTTCCAACGTCCGGTCCATTCTCAGTACTGGTCAGCAGCAAGTTTTAAGCCAAACCGTCCAGTTTTATTAAGTTGACACGTTTTTAAGGGAAAATGTTCAAGGAACCAAAAGTGCCAGTTGGCCTTCTAAACCCAAAGCTGGAAAAACCCAAATCAGCACACCTGCTTGTAATTTTCCACATGTTCTTTTTTAACATGCAAATTGTCAGATTAAACAAAGTGCTGCTGCTAGGGAGGGTCAAGTTGATGTCTACCACCATAGCGTCATCATGGATGCAACGTCATTACATTATGCAACAGTCCTCAGGCAGATGCTCTTATCCAGTGTGAGGAACAGTAGCGGAGGGTAGAACATCAGTGCTACCCTCAGAAATATAAAAATGCGGTATCACCATGAAGGCACAGAGGCCCATTTAAAATCGTAAAGCAGGATTACTCGGTTAGCCGGATAATTGCACTGAGTAAAAGTCAGATCCCTCCCAAATCTGGAACACGGACTGAAATAAAAAAGGTGTTTGGGGTTGGGAACCACTCCAAATCTGGAACATAGATTGAAGTAAGCAAATCTGTTACAGGTTTTACTCAGCGCAGTTATCCAGCTAACTCAGTAATCCTGCTTTGTGAAACACCCCCAAGGTTAGCACCTCTAATCTAAAAGAGTCAAGTGGGTTTTTAATGGTTGTTGTGAGTCAGAACCTCGGTTTAGCGTCTCATCTGAAGGGTAGCAGCTCTTACAGCTCCGTGCTGGAGCACTGCATTTGTATGATGCTCCAGAGGGAAGAGAGTCCTCTACTCACTTTCTAAACATAATATCCTGTACTTTCAAATGAATTGCACAGAAACATCCGTTTGCAAATTGCTTGTTAGCTTTTGGTCCACTTTCAGGTGTTTGCAGGAAATGACAGTAATTACTTTGGAAGTGAAGCAGAACTGTGATTTGCCTGCAATGTGTCCATATAACACAGCACAGAGGGCCACTCTGGAAGACAGATGCTCAGAAACGACCCAGCAGAGCAGAGAGGCAGAGTCACTGCACCATGCATTGTGTTGTCATGGAGACCGTTTTCACCTTCCTCTTCATCGCAGGGCTCTGCGAAGGGGCCACAGTCCTGCTCAGGGAGCATTTTTATGTGAGAGAATTTAAGAATTGGAAAGATGCGTCGCAGCACTGCCAAGCAGAGTACACTGGCCTTTCCCTTGTGCTGACCAAGGATGACATGGAACGAGTTATAAACTCTGTTCCTGATCGTGGCACAACCTCGGCTTGGATTGGTCTGAAGCGACACACAGATGGACAGTGGAGGTGGAGAGGAGGCACAGCATTAGACTTTGAAAAATGGGCATCTGGCCAGCCAGATTCTGACAACACGCATGACTGTGTTTATGCTAGGAACGGTCTCTGGTATAACAAAGGATGTTACGAAAACTTTCACTTCCATTGCTTTCAGACGTATAACAGGAAGTTGACTCTGGTGCAGCAGAAGATGACCTGGGAAAACGCTCTGGTTTACTGCAGGAGTAAGTACACCGACCTTTCCAGCCTGCTCTCAAACTACACTGCTGAGAAGGTTATAAGCAGCACAGGAGCCACGACTGACTTTGTGTGGACAGGCCTGCGATTCCTGATAGGCGAGTGGTTTTGGGTGGATGGAGAAACTATCACAGGCAATATAAACTGGCAAAATCCAGAGAATTTCATGTGTCCGAGCACTACACACCGCTGTGGAGCCCTGTCAGTTCAAGAGAAAGATTTTGTAGCAAGGCCTTGTGATGAGAAGCTCAACTTCATCTGTTACTCATAGTTACAGGGCCATTAGGAGAGTATATGTACTTCGCACAGCATTTTCTCACTTGTGATTCAACTCTGCCAGCTGTGCTGGAAACCCTTAGTTTAAATTGCCTTTCATTTGTATCCTTCAAGTGATTTGAATATTGTATCTCTCTACTAGAATACACTAACATTCACATATCTATTTTTTATGCATAAAAAATTATTATTTCTTTGATCGTTTGAATTATTTTTCGACTGCATTGGCATGCTTTGAGAAAAATATACAAAACCTAGTTCTGTTGTATTTTCTTTTAGTTTAAATGACTTTTTGTTTCCCACAATTCCATCTCTAATGTTAAGATAATACAGACATGTATGCTTAATATCTTATTTAATAGTGTAATGGCATTCATGAATTTATGATTGTTTATATCACTTTAATAATGTTTATGTTGGCATTGTTTTTCTACTGTACGCACACAGACATATCTTATATCTTATTTTAGATTTGTTCAGATATGTGATGATAATTATGAAAACCAATGCAATGAGACATTTCCTTGTTACATTTAATGTGAGAACCAGAATAAATAAAAGATATTATTAAGACATGTGCCATTGTTCATAATAATGTAAATTCTATCCTCGTTCTGAAATTTCATAATCCTCCTGTACACCAGGGAAACATAATTGATGGCATGCTATTCTTTTGTTATGTGGGTGGCTTTGTTTTTTTTCCTTGAAATAATTTTTTCTTAAACTGTCAATTTCTTAGTCTTCCCTGTAAATTTTCTTTTGTTTGATGCACAAAGAGCTGGCTGTGTTGTAGGAAAAATGTGAGTCAATAAACCAGTTGGGGTGAAAATGTGTTAAATATAAGGAAAAGACAGCAATTTTTCTAAAGTTAGCTCGTTAGATACTTGGATGCACAACATCAGTTTTCTGAGGGTTACTGCATGATGGTCATTGTACTCACCTGTTACCTTCAAAGGCAGAGCGCAAGTGTTAATATCTCCATGAAAACAAAGCTGATACTGAGAGGCTGATACATTAAAGAGGCTGCAGTTGCTAACTAAACACCTTTAACCCTTTATCATTATTTCAACATGAGACAGGACGCTATTCTTATGTAGGTTATTGTTAACCATTAAGTAACATAACAAGACATAACATAACATAGCATAACGCAAAGCTCATACCCTGATTACCTACAGTCTAGATAGTATCTAACATCGTATCAAGGCTCGTCTCAAAAATCTCCAAAGTTTCTGCCTCTACTACATTCCCTGGCAGGCTATTCCACACATTGACTACTCTCTACATGAAAAAAAATATTTTTCTAAAGTCTGTACAGAATTTACCTTTTGCTAATTTCCATTTATGTGCCCTAGTTCTACGAACAGAACTGAACCTGAAGAATCTCTTGTAGGTCACTTTGTTGATCCCCTTTATGAATTTAAAAGCCTCAATCAAATAACCCCCAGGTCTCCTTTTGCTAAGCTTGAAGAGATTAAGCATCCTAAGTCTTTCCGCATAGCTTTTGTCTTTCATACCAGGAATCAATTTGGTTGCTCTTCTTTGAACCTTTTCCAGAGTCTCAATATCTTTCTTGTAGTATGGTTCCTAGAACTGCACTCAATACTCCAAGTGTGGTCAAACAAATGTATTGTATAAGAGCAAATAAGTATAACTTCCTTGGATCTATACTCAATGCTTTTGGCTATATATCCCAGTATCCTACTGGCCTTTTTCTTACTGATACAGCACAATGCCTAGAACCTGAAAGGCTTTAATCAAAAATTAATCCAAAGTTTTTTTTCAAATTGAGCACATTCTACTTTTGTTCCTCCCATAAAGTCATCCTGCCTAAAGTTTTTATTTCCCACATGCAGAACTTTACATTTAACTATATTGAATTTTGTTTGCCTGGTTTCTGCCCACGACTGGATTTTATTTAAATCTTCTTGAATTACTTTAGTAGACTCCATACTATTAGCTGGGCCTCCCAATTTTGAATAATCTGCAAATTTGACTGATGTACTTTCTACATCCCTATCAAGGTCATTGATATAAATGAGGAAGAGCAGTCGTCCCAGCACCGATCCTTGAGGGACTTCATTTCCAACAGTTCCCTGCTCAGATAATATCCCTCTGTCACATGCCAACATGACACCCCTGGGAGGGAGATGCGGCAGTGCCGGGGAACACTGTTGGTTGCCGCACGGAGAGAGAGAGAGAGTGTGCACCCACACAAACCTGAAATCAAATAAACAGACACCTTCACCCTTCCCCCTCACAGGTTCCAGGCAAAAACGAAAATAACAAGCTAAAACAACAAAGACAAAAGAAGGTAAAACGGCGTGACCACTTTCCCGTGCGCCGCCCGTAGCTGGCCCGCTTCCCAGCTCCTCCAACATCCCAGTTGAGGATCACTTCCTTTTTCTTTTCTGCTCAAACCGAACTGCAAAATAAAGCAAAACAAAATTAAGAAACACGCTCTCGCTGTGAGCTCGTGGTCTCGGCCCCGAACCGTGGAGCGCGGCACACCTGTAAGAACCTGGGCTGATTAGACAACGCAACCCAGGTGCGTGGGCTCTCTCCAACAGCCGGCGCAGCCAAAAAAAACAATTTGCCTTGCCGGTGGACTGAATACCACACCCTACTACTACTCCTTGTGTTCTACCCTGTAGACCAGGGATCATCAACTCTGGCCCTTGAATCCAAATCCAGCCCTGGTTTTTCTTTTCTCCCGGGTAATCACTGCTACTGATTGGCCAGACTGTCTTCACACCTGACTCCCAGGCAAAGGGAGGGTGGAAAACCAGCAGTTCTCGGCCCTCGAGGACCGTGAGTTGCTGATCCCTGCTGTAGACAGTTCCAAATCTACTCTGAAATACCCCCTCTAATTCCTAATGTCTTCATTTTGCTACCAAGTCTCTCATGTGGTACCTTATTAAATACCTTTTGGAAATCTAAGTATATAATATCAAAAGCCTTGTTATGATCAAAACACCTGGTAGTTTCTTCAAAGAACACCAGAAGGTTTGTCAGACATGACCTTCCCTTGAGAAACCTATGTTGGCTATCCCTCAGGATGTTTTTATTTTGAAGAAACACTTCCAACTTGTCTCTAATGATAGACTCTGGTATTTTACATGTGATGCAAGTTAAACTGACAGGCCTGTACTTTGATGGATCAGTACGGTCCCCTTTCTTATACACTCACCGGCCACTTCATTAGGTACACCTGTTCAACTGGAAACTGCACCCGTTAACGCAAATATCTAATCAGCCAATCACGTGGCAGCAACTAAATGCATTTAGGCATGTAGACATGGTCAAAGCGACCTGCTAAAGCTCAAACCAAGCATCAGAATGGGGAAGAAAGGTGATTTAAGTGACTTTGAATGTGGCATGGTTGTTGGTGTCAGACCGGCTGGTTTGAGTATTTCAGAAACTGCTGATCTACTGGGATTTTCACGCACAACCATCTCTACGGTTACAGAGAATGGTCAGACTGGTTCTAGCTGATAGAAAGGCAACAGTAACTCAAATAACCACTTGTTACAATCGAGGTATGCAGAAGAGCATCTCTGAACGCACACCACGTCAAACCTTGAAGCAGATGGGTTACAGCAGCAGAAGACCACATCGGGTGCCACTCCTGTCACCTAATGAAGTAGCTGGTGAGTGTATATTGGCGTTATATTACCTTGCCTCCAGTCCTCAGGTATTTCGGCAGTTTCTAAAGACAGTCTAAAATACCTGCCAGTGGTTTAAAGATGATCAAGCCTAACTCTTTGAGTACCCTTGGCTGTATGCCATCAGAACATATTTGCCTTTAGTTTATGTAGTTTATCCAGAACTTCTTCATCCTCTATGTCAATATCTGCTAAGTCATTCTGAGTACTGAATATGCCTTCCAATCTAATAGTAACCTGTTCTCTAGTACAATGTACAATGCAGTGTTTTTATTCTTATAAAGCAATGTTCCTTCATTACTGTTGCACCTGACAATCTCCTTTGATTTCCTTGTCTAAATACAGTATTGAAAAAAAACAAAAAACATTTAGGATTACTTTTTGCATCTTGGGATATTTGCGTTTCAAAGAGCCTCTTAGCTTCTCGTAGCCTTAGCGTGCATATTGCAATATTCAGTATTATTACTCACAGTGCTCTCGTTTTTGCCAAAAGGCAAAGCTCTCGATTTACCAGTCAATCTTCGTCCCTACTCTCACCTATGGCCACAAGCTATAGGTAGCGCCCGAAAGAGTGAGATTGCGAATACGAGTGGCCGAAATGGGGTTCTCCGTAGGGCGGCAGGGCTTACTCTCCTTGATAGGGTGAGGAGCTCAGCTGTCCGGGAGGACCTCAAAGTAAAGCCGCTGCTCCTCCGCATTGAAAGGAGTCCGTTGAGGTGGTTCGGGCATCTGATAAGGACGCCTCCTGGGCGCCTCCCTCTGGAGGTGTTCCAGGCTCGGCCACCGGGGAGGAGACCCAGGGGTAGACTTAGGACACACCGGAGGGATTATATCCACCGGCTGGCCTGGGATCGCTTGGGGATCCACTGGGATGAGTTGGCAGAAGTCGCTGGGGAGAGGGACGTCTGGGCGTCCCCTTTGCCCTGACTTGGACTAAGCGGTTTGAGAATGGGTGGATGGATGGATGGATGGATGGTTTGCCAGGCAATACTCTGGAGTAGAGCGTGTCTCTGTCTTATCTGTAGTTGTGGCTTGTCAAGGCTGAGACTAAATCATTTGCATTTTAAGGGTGCTACACCCTCAGAATGGAGATGTGGTGCCACAGCTCTGTTTAAGAAAAGGGCACTGGAATCATCTCAAATGTGGGGTTCAAACACAAAGGAAGACAGGTGCTTTTTAAAACGAGCTGTAATACAACACTTCAGTACAGACCTCTCAGGATGTTAATCAAGGTTTTTTTTCTTGAGGGCATGTCTCCCTGTGCTCTAGAACAAAGAGCTGAACATCCGGTCCATTCAAAGCACTGGTCAGCAGCAAGTCTGTCAGTTTTAAGCCGAACTGTCCATTTTTATTAAGTTCACATTTTTTTGAGGGAAAATGTTCAATAATCCGAAAGTGCCAGCTGACCTTTTAAACCTAAGGCTGGAAAAACCCAAATCAGGCACACCTGCCTGTAATTTTCCACATGTTCTTTTTTAACATGCAAATTTCCAGGTTAAACAAAGTGCTGCTGCTAGGGAGGGTCAAGCTGATGTCTACCAACATGGCTGCAACGTCATTACATTACATTTACATTGGCAGGCACTTTTACTCAAAGCGATGTACAAAGTGACTTCACATTTTACATTTTATTGCAATCCTCAGGCAGATGCTTTTATCCAGTGCGATGAACAGTAGCGGAGGGTAGAACATCAGTGCTACCCTCAGGAATATAAAAATGGGGTATCACCATGAAGACACAGAGGCCCATTTATAATCACGAAGCAGGATTATTCAGTTAGCCGAATAACTGCACTGAGTAAAAGTCGGAACCCTCCCAAATCTGGAACATGGACTGAAATAAAAAGAGCTGTGTTCTGGGTTTGGAACCACCCCACATCTGGAACATAGATTGAAGTAAACAGATCTGTTACTGGTTTTACTCAGTGCAGTTATCCAGCTAACTCAGTAATCCTGCTTTGTGAAACACCCCCAAGAGCAGCATGGGATTTTTAATGGCCGTTGTAAGTCAGAACCTCGGTTTAGCATCTCATCAGCGTAATGCGTTTCCCAGGTCTCCCGTCCAAATAAACACCAAACCTATGCTGCCTACCATCAGCAATGTCATATCAGCAGCTAACAGGTATGGCTGCTGGGCATACTGGGCGTACTGGTCATCATGGATCAAATATCATGTCAGATTCTGGACAGGATCTCGGGAAGAGCAGAAAGGCAGAAAGCAGACAGAAGGAATAATTGTGAAATTAATGTCAGATCAGACTGAGAATTAATTAGTGATTACCTGATTAATTACTTGACCTATATGTAATCACACTAAAATAAGTGCAATCTGTCCCAAATGACCTTTTAAACTTCAAATCCTGTGCTTTCAAATGAATTGCACAGAACCATCTGTTTGCAAATTGCTTGTCAGCCTTTGATCCACTGTCAGGTCTTTGCATCGCATGACTGTAATAACTTTGGAAGCGAAGCAGATCTGTGATTTGCCTGCAGTGTGTCCATATAACGCAGCACAGAGGGCCACTTTGGAAGACAGACGCTCAGAAACGATCCAGCAGAGCAGAGAGACAGAGACACCGCACCATGCCTTGTGTTGTCATGAAGACCGCTTTCACCTTCCTCTTCATCGCGGGGCTCTGTGAAGGGGCCACAGTCCTGCTCAGGGAGCATTTTTATGTGACTGAACTTAAGAATTGGTATGAAGGGGTGCAGAGGTGCAAAAGTTTACAGTTCAATGACCTTTCCTATGTGCTGACCGAGGATGACGTGGAACGGGTTAAAAACTCTGTTCCTGATGGTACTTCAGCCTCAGCATGGATTGGTCTGAATCGACCCAGTATTCTCGATGGACTGTGGAAGTGGTCAGGAGTCACACCAACAGACTTCAAATACTGGGACAGCGGTCAGCCAGATTCTGACGACACACATGACTGTGTTTATGCGAGGGACGGTCTCTGGCACAACGGAAAATGTACTGATAGCTTACACTTATTTTGCTTTAAGGCATATAACAGAATGTTGACTCTGGTGCAGGAGGCGATGGCATGGGAAAACGCTCTGGTTCACTGCAGGAGTAAGTACACCGACTTCTCCAGCCTGCTCTCCCTGTACACTGCTCAGAAGGTCATGAACGGTACAGAAAACACGACTGACTTTGTGTGGATAGGCTGGCGTTTCCTGATGGGCGGGTGGTTTTGGGTGGATAGAGAGCCCATTGCGTCCACAATAAACTGGAAATATCCAGGGACTTCCGTGTGTCCGGAAGAGTCACACCGCTGTGCAGCCCTGTCAGTCAAAGAGAAAGTTTTAGTAGCAAGGCCTTGTGACGAGGAGTTCAACTTCATCTGTTACTCAAATTTATAGGGCCCTAAGAAGAGTGTGCGTACATAGCACAGCATTTCTTTTTTCTCTTAACTTTTAGTTTAAATTGCCTTTTATTTGTCTCCTTCAAGTGATTCCTTTCTTTCTGTGCGAAAACGTTGGCGAGTTTGTGAAAATTGTACCTCTCTATCAAAATGCGCTAACATTCACAACATTCATTCTCATCTTTTTTTTTATGCATAATGAATATTAATATTTCTTTGATCGTTTGAATTACTTTTTGACTCCACTGGCATGTGTTGAGAAAAACATAAAAACCTTGTTCTGTTGTATTTTCTGTTAGTTTAAATAACTTTTTACTTGTTTCCCACAATTCCATCTGTGATGTTACGATAATACAGAAATGTATGTTTAATATCTCAATTTATAGTGTAATAGCATTCATGCATTTATGATTTTTATGTTTATATCACTTTAATAATTTTTCTGTCGGGATTGTCTTGCAGCTGTATTTACAGTCCTATACTCCGGTAACAGAGTGAATATCTGTATGCACACAAGACATATCATAGTCAGTACTTTAAATACATAGAACTTTTCAATGGAATGTATGTGATTTTTATATTTGTTCATATATATTTGTGATGATAATTATAACAACCAAAGGAATCAGATATTCTTTTATTACATTTAATGTGAGAACCAAAATGAATGAAATATTCTTTTAAAAATGTGCCATTGTTCATAATAAATGTAAACACTATGCTCTGTCTCAGATTTCATAATCCTCCAATACACCAGGGAAACTTAATTGATGGGATGCTATTCATTTGTTATGTGGGTTGCTCTGTTTCTTTTCCTTAAAATAAAATATTTTCAAAACACAAAAAAATGTTCATTTTCTCAGTCTTCCCAGTAAATTGTCATTTATTTAATGCACAAAGAGCTGGCTGTGTTGTATGTAAAATGTGGGTTTATAAAATGGAGCATCGCGTAGTTCTGGCAGGCCACGAGAGTCAAGCGCTCCGGCTGAATCAGCTGATGGCTCAGCTGAGTGATGTTCGCCTATCACAGTACATTCACTAACAGGGCGGTCTACTTAAACAGCCTCCCTCTACTCATTCGGCTGCTCCTCTTGCATGCAAGCGCTGCATGTTGCTTCGTAAATCGGCGCTTCCTGCAATCCAGCTACGGCATGCTGCCAGTGTAAACCATGTCTGCTTGCTACATGTTAGCTGCTAGTCTAAGCTCACAGCCTAGGCACTAAGTGTAAACCATGTCTGCTTGCTACATGTTAGCTGCTAGTCTAAGCTCACAGCCTAGGCACTAATGAGGAAGTCTTGCTATTTATTTGCATTGCTCCTTACCTCTAAGCTCTATAGCTGCAGCAGGCAGGCGATCCATTTGGGGCCAGCCACGCAAAGCGTTGTTTAAGCGGCATATTCCAGATTTTGAGGATACCGGTGCACTGTCTTCGCTGCTAACTGGCCAGGGAGCTTCATTCAAGGAGCGCTGCTTTGCGGCGGCCGCCGCACCTCCATGGAGGACGCCATGTTCAAGCCTGGAAGCTGCTGCCACGTACATATCTGCAGATTCTTGCCGGGTAATGTCATCAACCTTATTTAAATTCTGCTGAGCTCTGAGTCTAGCGGTAAACGCACAATATACACAGTGTTGCCAACTATTTCTATGGAAAGTAGCTATGGGCGCCTCTAAAAGTCGCTAAATTGACAACACCGAATATACACATTCGATTGCGGGGACGTCTCACAGAGGGGCTGGTTTCACGAATATCGCAAGTCTTTCGCTAAAAGCGGAAACGTTCCAACATATGCGGGCACAAGTTAATGGCATGCTTATTGTCGAGTTTCTCACCACCAGAGTCAACGCTATATGCTGTCACTGCTAAAGAATCCCTGGCGTGAATGTTTTCGGCTACCTTCCGGAACGCAGTAGAATTGGGTCGTACGCTACATCCCCTACTTGATCAGAGCGGGGTCTTCCAATCAATCGTTTTACGCGAATTTGGGATTCCTGCACGTAAATCTAAGCGGAAGTGTCTGAATTGGGAAAACGCCAAAGTTCTCACGCTTGGCTGAGATGGAAAAGTAGGCGTATCGATAAAGAATCTTTGTTCATTGCGAACGGCTAATGGATTAAGGGCAGTCGCTACCACGCAGCTACTAGATAGCCCCCATGTCTCACACGGGCTATAGTTTGTGTATTTGTAGGCTAATGGCCTACTTCCTGGTGTAAACGGTTATTCCGGAAGGATTGGGCTGCGAGATGGCAGTTAAAGTCTGGCTGTCATAGGTTTGGCAGATTGAACATGGGCGACAGGGCGTGTTGCAAAGCAGAGATGCAGAGTCGTCTAAATTGTTCAAAGCTGCATTCTACCCTTCGCCGAATCGCTACACTACAAGGAGTGTTCGACTGTTACCGGCAAGTAGGCTACAGCCAATGTTGTAAAAATGCAAACCAGCTTCGGCTTTCAACTTCAGAAACAGAAGGTTTTCTCCACTGATTCACGATTTGCGCTTAAAAAGCCGGTTCCCTATCGGGACCCAATCATCGCGGCAGAAAAATGAAAACATTAAATTCATATTGGTGTTAAATCTGCGAGAATACAATTTGGTTGGCTATCTAATTTAGCTGTCAGATCACGATGCTGAATGTTTAGGGATTGCTAATGTCCATTGTAATGAGACAAATTAGGCTTACCCCTGTCTCGTCCAACTGGTTCTCTCGATATTGTGCTGTTGCAAGACGCGAATGCGTAGGCTACGTTCCGCATTCATAAGTGTACCGTTGTATTCCATGACACTCAAACGGGCGTTTAGGCTTATCACAGCGGAGAAGGGATTTCATGTAGCCTTCTCCAAGTCACTGCTCTGACCTCTTCACCGCGCATGTGATCAGGCATGTGACCACACGACTGAGCACATATGTTGAGGAAAAATTATACCTCCTGCTACGGACATGCTCCGCATAGCCTAGGTATTGGCCTCGCCGTCTCTACAATTGCATGCTCACGCGAACGGCGTTGCGCGTCATCCATTGCATCTTGCATCTGGTTATGGCTGGTTCCAGGCAGATTTGTAGCATGTGCTTTCGCAACTTTGTCATAGTTTCTTTAATCGTACATTACATTTTCCTCCAAATAGAGTGCAATACGATGGATATTTAAAAAAAAAAAAAAAGACTGGTTCAAATTCCTCTCCTAATATACTCATTCGGTAAGCATATTAGTAATGCAATGTGGCGCTTTAAAGCAGCCCACTGTGCCCAACTGTTAAATAATATTTAAATAGTGACGTATTGAGAAATAATTCTTCGAACCTTATTGCTTCGATGCTCGCCCTCGCCCGGAGTGGCCCCTATGTCAGCGAATTAAGCGAAACCCAAAAACACGATCGGCCGTTGTCTCGGCTTTCGGGACCACTCTATGCATCTTTTCCAGCGTATCCATTTGGCATGAGTCGCTTCCGATAGCGCAACGCAAGATCAGCCTCATCGTGACGCCTGATGGGCAGAAGCAGTAATGTGTTCATCCAATCTCTGCATAATGCATTTCCCCACAACTTTTAAAAGATGCATAGACTCTTCAGCCTCATAACTCCGTTCACAACTGGTCTCTCTTAAGGCAAGTGTTTCAACCCCGAAGTACCCATTGTTGGAAACTGCATTTCCTTATGCTTCATGGTTCTTTATATGATCTCACCATGGCAAATATGCTTAAATTAGCTATATTTTGTATACACCTCAAGCTTTTAATCTGAGAAAATGAAGGAACTCGTGTCATTATTGCATACTAGCACTGTTTTCCATCCTCTCCTCCATGACCCGGTACCTGTGGTGGCGCCCCCATGCCAGCCCTGAGGAGCCTTCATTGGGAAATGCCATGACGAATTCTGGTTGCCGTCCGCTCCGTCTCATTGGCAATGTGGTCCCCATTCCGGAGTTCTACACCACCATACCTGCTCCAGTGCGGCAACGACAGCAGTGATGGTTCCCGGCATCCTCAGTGAAGCTACGGGGCTTTGGACATGTACTTCTTCATCCGTTGGCATTGACATCATTTCCGTTCAAAAGCTATGAGCTTTGCAGTATAGGAGCACGGCTGCTACTGTCTACTGGCAAGTACTGGTGTCGCAGCCGCCAGTGTGTCCTCTATAATCAGTTTCCTGCTGCTGCTAGTACTGCTGCTACTGCTACTGCTGCTAGTGCTGCTACTGGGTGCTACTGCTACTGAAGCTGCTGCTGCTGGTACTGTTTCTGCTGCTGCTGCTGTTACTGCTGCTGCTGCGTTACTGCTGCCACTACTGCTGATGTTGCTGCTGCTGATGCTACTGCTCCTGCTGTTTATTGCTGCTGCAGCTGCTGCTGCTGCTGCTACTACTACCGAATGAGAATTCATTACACTAATATGAGTAGTATATTTCCCTCTAATTGGTTTAAATCTCTGTGCTGGGGGAAATACCAACAAGCTGTTGGTACACATAGCCTAATAATATTTGGTGATTAGTTTGAATGGCCTTGGGCTTACGAGGTAGCTAAGCCATTGACTGACATGCTTGTCACAATCAACAACCTGAGCCGACCAGAGGAGGATGGGATTCCCCCTTGAGCCTGGTTCCTTCCGAGGTTTCTTCCTGTCTGCCACAGGGAGTTTTCCTTGCCACTGTCGCCTTAGGCTTGCTCCTGTGGGGGTTCAGGCCAGGGTTGTCCGTAAAGTGCATTGTGACAACTGCCGTAAAATACACTATACAAATAAATTTGATTGATAGAAGCCAAGGCCATACACGTAGGCATAGCCTTCAACATTACAAATAGTATTTTCCCCTGGTTTAATTTTACTCTTGCTTCAGGGGAAGGCCAAAAAAAAACAAACAAAAAAAAAAAAAAAGGTCCACATAGCCACTGACCCACAATGTTAGAACGGCCTCGAGCTGACCGGATTAAGGGCCCTTCCGGTAGCCGAATGGCGTTTCACATAGTCATCACTTCAGCCGGAGGCTAAGTACTAACAACATGTCGGCGTATGGTTGTTTTGGGGGTTTTTGGCTGCTGCCCCCTCCCAGTCTTGTCCATACATGCTTGTATGGATGGCAATGAGTGAGGATTCATTTACACTGATGCAGGTAGTAGCATATTTCCCCTGGTTTAGTTTAAATCTCGGCGCTCAAGGGGAAATACCGGCAAGCTGTCGGTACACATAGCCTAATATTACATCTCTCACAGTATGTTCCCCTGGTTTATTAATTAATAATTCATCTATTGGCCTCAGGGGAACGTCCAACATGCTGTTGGTACACATAACCACTGATCCATAGACGGCCTCAAGCCGAAGGGCTTGACTGGACGAAGGGCTTCCTCCAGGTGGTCGTACACATAGTCCTCACATCAGCCGGAGACACTTATTAATAGCACGTCGGCATATGGTTGTTTTGGGGTTTGACTGCTGGCCTCCTGGCCTCCTGACCTTATCCACGCGGGCTGCGTGGTTGGCGGGAGAGCTCCAGAACAGAGCCATACCGCCAAACATAACTGTATTGCCTTTATTGTCAATAAAGTTCTACTTTGATGACAGTGGTCCTGACAGAAACAGTCAGAGGGGATAATATGTTAAATACAAGAAAAAGATAGCAGTTTTGCTAATGTTAGCTAGTTAGACACTTGAATGCACAACATCAGCTTTCTGATGGTTACTGCATGATGGTCACCCTTAAGGGAAACTTAATTGATGGGACGCTATTCTCTTGTTATGTGTGTTGCTCTGTTTCTTTTCCTTAAAATAAAATATTTTCAAAACACAAATGTTCATTTTCTCAGTCTTCCCAGTAACTTTTCATTTATTTAATGCACAAAGAGCTGGCTGTGTTGTATGTAAAATGTGGGTTTATAAAACAGTCAGAGGGGATAATATGTTAAATACAAGAAAAAGATGTTTTGCTAATGTTAGCTAGTTAGACACTTGGATGCACAACATCAGCTTTCTGATGGTTACTGCATGATGGTCACCGTACTCACCTGTTACTTTCAAAGGCAGAGCGCAAGTGTTAATATCTCCATGACAACAAAGCTAATACTGAGACGCTGATACATTAGAGAGGCTGTAGTCGCTAACACCTTTGACCACAGAATGTGTTATGCAATGTTCTGCCACTAGAGGGCAATAAGTGAATGATCAGTGGGTTCTGAATATAAGCGTCTGGTCCTCCATGAGCTGGTGCAACTGTAGGGTCTGCAAGGTAATGAGAATAATCCTCGCGCTAGACTCTTTCATTCATTAAAATTACAATTTCACAGTGCCACCTCGTGCCTCAGTTTAACGTCTCAATTGAATGTCAGAAGCGCCTACAGCACAGTACAGCACTGAATTTGTATGTTTCACCAGAGGGAAGAGCGCCCCCTCCTGGCTCACCAACACCTCTTTTAGCAGTAATTCATTGGCTGATAAAAGAATTTAAATGAATTGTGCAGAACCATCTGTTTGCAAATTTCTTAAGCTTTTGGTCCACTGTCAGGTTTTTGCATGACATGACTGTAATAACTTTGGAAGTGAAGCAGATCTGTGATTTGCCTGCAGTGTGTCCATATAACACAGCACAGAGGGCCACTTTGACAGAAACGACCCAGCAGAGCAGAGAGAAAGAGGCACTGCACCATGCATTGTGTTGTCATGGAGACCGTTTTCACCTTCCTCTTCATCGCAGGGCTCTGTGAAGGGGCCACAGTCCTGCTCAGGGAGCATTTTTATGTGAGAGAATTTAAGAATTGGTTTGATGCGTCGCAGTACTGCCAAGCGCAGTACACTGGCCTTTCCCTTGTGCTGACCGAGGATGACGTGGAACAGGTTATAAACTCTATTCCTGATCATGGCACAACCTCGGCTTGGATTGGTCTGAAGCGATACTATTATCAAGATGAGTGGAAGTGGTCAGGAGGCACAGCATTAGACTTTAAAAAATGGGCATCTGGCCAGCCAGATTCTGACAACACACATGACTGTGTTTATGCTAGGACCGGTCTCTGGTACAACAAAGGATGTTACGAATACTTTCACTTCCATTGCTTTAAGGCATATAACAGGAAGTTGACTCTGGTGCAGCAGAAGATGGCATGGGAAAACGCTCTGGTTTACTGCAGGAGTAAGCACACCGACCTCTCCAGCCTGCTCTCAAACTACACTGCTGAGAAGGTTATAAGCAGCACAGGAGCCACGACTGACTTTGTTTGGACAGGCCTGCGATTCCTGATGGGCAAGTGGTTTTGGGTGGATGGAGAAAAAGTCACAGGCAGTATAAGCTGGCAATATCCACAGAATTCAGAGTGCCCGAGCGCTACACGCCGCTGTGGAGCCCTGTCAGTTAAAGAAAACGTTTTTGTAGCAAGGCCTTGTGATGAGGAGCTCAACTTCATCTGTTACTCAGAGCTATAGTGCCCTAAGAAGAGCGTGTGTACTTAGCACAGCATTTCTTCTCTTAACTTATAGTTTAAATTGCCTTTTATTTGTCTCCTTCGAGGGAATGTTTCTTCCTGTATGAAAACATTGGTGAGTTTATGTAAATTGTATCACTCTATCAGAACGCACTAACATTTACACATCTCTTTTTATGCATATAAAACATTCGTATTTCTTTATAATTTTAATTATTTTACAACTACATTGCCATGCTTTTCAGCAATATACAAAACCTAGTACTGTTGTATTTTCTGTTAGTTTAAATGACTTTTTTTGTATCCCATGATTCCATCTCTAATGTTATGATAATACAGACATATATGCTTAAAATCTCAATTTATATTGTAATAGCATTCACGCATTCATGATGTAATTTTTTGTTTATATATCTGTACAATTTTTGTGTTGGCATTGTCTTGCAACTGTATTTAAAGTCCTATACTCCAATAACAGAGTGGAAGTCTAGTGGAGCTAGAAATGAAGAAAATGCATATTAAGGCGACTCCTAGGGCTAAATTTTGGTCAGGGTTAGGTAACAGAAAACATAAATATTGGGTTTTGTTTCAGAGCTAGAGTGAAGTTAATGCAAGGGATAATCTTTGCTTTTGGACGTCTCAAATTTATTTTCCATATAATGATGTAAGATTTATTTTGACTATTTTTCTCTGTGAAATAACTTTGTATAACAACTGACTGCAAAGAAATGTTCTTCTTTGATTTTATTCATTTTATTTAGTCTGTTATTCATCTATCTTACTAGAAAATTATATATTTAATAAGTCTCATGTCTCAAAATAGGGTTGAGGGTAAGAATTGAGATTTGTTTTAGGATTAGGAATTCGCTCAATGTTTTGTTGTTAAGGCAGGATTAAGCATATGTTTAGGGTCAGGCTAAGGGTTATTTTTTGGATGGGGATTGTGTAGTTCCTAATTTTTTTAACATCTCTGAATGACGTTTCTTCAGTGAAATGTACTTTTCATAATAAATGACTTCAAACAATTTCCTTGGATGAGTTTAGTATATATTTCATCCATCCTATTGCATGTGTTTCAGGCTCAAGAGACTGCTTCAACCTCGGTCACATAACCTGATCAAACTGGAATAAACCGGTTTCTTTGGCTCCACATATAGCTTGCACAGATTATGTACCTCTTCAAACCAAAAAAAAAAAAACAATTCTCCAAGGATAACACTTGAGAACTTTGAAATTGGTTGAACCTTGGGAGTACCTAGTCTCCAATACTAAAATTAGTTGCCACCTCCATACCAACAAGCTATTTGGAAGGCTTGGCAGAAGAAAGCCTCTACTGTCATCAAATCACTAAAACACCCATAATCCACTAATCCACAAATGTAAGCTCCTGGTGTGTGCTGAACATCGCTGAAACTTTGTTTTGTCTCATCTGACCATAGAGCCTAATTGTAACCAGAGGTGGATGCGTTGTAAGAAGGAGTTACAGTCATAGAGAAAAAAATGAATCCCTGTGAAGTATGATGGTGGACATTTTATGGGCCAGTTGTGCTTCCTATAGGGACCTGGTTGGGATACTTGGCATCATGGACTTGAGTGAGACTTTATGCCAAAATTTGGCTGCACATTATCAGCTTTTATTTAAGGCCATTTCTAAACATCATGGTTTCACCCTGTAGAAATCACAGCACTTTTTATAAATAGCCCCCCCATTTCAGGGCATCATAATTTTTGGGACAAATAGCACAGGTGTTTCTTATTAGTCAGGTGAGTTCAGCTGCTTCCTTAGCGCAGGTATAAGATAGCTTTCAATAGGCGTATCTAGTTTTTATTCTGGCCTTTTGATTGACTTTGATGAATGATTAAGTATTAAGACTACACGTCCCAGCAGAATATGCGTGTATTTTTATGTGACGTCGTGATAAGCCAGAACTCCAGGAGGTGTAGTCAAAGGTGGCAACGAACATCTCTCTAGACTAATCGGCTAAACTTGTTAACGTTTGGTAGATGGCAAGCTAGCTAGTAGGGGTTTATGTAGTCTAACGTTCATGGACAGGATAGAAACGGGACAGTACACTAAACGCACATAATAATGACCGACAAAGTCGATGGATTTATTTTGCGAAAGGTCGTAACGTCGTCACGATGAAGAAAGGGCTGTAGCGTTAGAACGTCTGCTAGCTACTGTAGCTTGCAGTCGCGGAACAGAAACAGCTAGACTGCGCTAGTCTACCTCACTAGCTGGCTAGCTAGTCTAGCTAGACTAAGTCAACAGTATTGCTAGCAACTGGATTCTGTTTTATTTGCTTGTTAACCTTAGACTAACACATTCGCTGGCATTTCTGTCGTCAGTTAACATGTCGCTATCCGTTTAATTAGCTGCCCAGATCCATCATCTAGGTACGTAGCTAGTTAGCAGTAGCACCAACTTTCAGATGTACAGATAGATTTTTATGCGTATTGCTAACGTTGTAGTAACCATGGAGACGCCCGATTTACCTGTTGAGGTAAGTTAAGAAACTAATTGACATCCGACTGGCTGCTCATAACTGCAAGTGTTCTGCTGTTCGCAGCCAAAATTAGTTTATGTGGCTATAACAAGTGTTCATTTATTTACAACGAAATAATATGTCTTCAAGTATTTGCATGATGGATTGCAGCTTATGATACATCAAGTAATATGTGGCTTCCAAATTCATTGTATCTAGCTGCTTCATAGATAGAGCAGAGGGTCTGTTAAATTGAAAGTTATCAGTAATCGTGAGCGTTGCAAGTAAATGGAAAACCGATATGGTAAAACGTCCAGACCCTTAAATGAAGATCTTGAGCCCAAGAACACGATCACATTTCTGTGTTTGCTTACTGCTTCAGAATATGTCACGTTAATTAACATATAACCTTAAACCTCGGGCAGATAATTACATACATTCTGAGTTTCCTGCAAGTTCCAGACCGAAAAGAGGCCTCCATGGTTTGCAGAAGTTGGTACATTGCTAGCCAAGACTACCAGTTCCAGGTAACGCTGTTATAAATGGTGGACTACCAGTTCCTCCCTTTGTACTGGATGCATGGTCTACTCTAATTTGGACTTTGAGGCCCGCGGACTGCTGGGTTTTATTCTCCTCTAATAAGGGACCAATTTAATTGGAATTTCAGTTAGCCAGTTAGTGATATCAATCAATTAACTATCTGATATAAAAGGAGAAACCAGCAGTGTACACTACTGGGCCCAAAGACTGGATTTCAGTGACCCTGGTTAATTCAGTAACCCTGGGATTGGATTTATCCATATCTGTCCATTACATTTCTCCATTTCACTATTTGTAAATGTTTTTGGTGCTATTATAGGAGAATGTCACCTTCTGTGATTATCCGGGACTGCACAGTGCTCAGATGTGTACAGTACGTGTTGTTTTGCACCCCGCTGTAGAAGAACGTCACATTCAGGATTCCGGCGTCGTGCTCTTCCCTGGACGTGATCCGTGGGCTGGGCCGGCGGCCCCGCTGCGGCCTGGTCATCAGCCACCTGGACGGCTCCAGGGCGTCGCGGGAGGTGCTGGCGGAGGTGGGGGCGTGCCTGGGCCCCCGTCTGGAGAGCCTGTCCCTGCCGGGGAGCAGCGTGACCGAGTCGTCCCTGCTGGGCCTGCTGCCCCGCCTGACCGCGCTGCGCCGGCTGTGCCTGCGCGGCACCGACAGCCTCTTCATGTCCGGCGCCTTCCTGTCCCGGGAGGAGAGCCGGCGGCAGGTGCGGGCGGCGCTGGCGCGGCTGGAGGAGCTGGACCTCTCGGACCTGCGCTACCTGTCCGACCTGACCTTCGACCGGCTCACCGGCTGCACGCCGCGGCTCCGCCGCCTGGCGCTGGCCGGCTGCCACGTGGCCTTCGAGTTCGACCCGTACCGCGGGCGCCCGGCCGCGCCCCAGTCCTCGGCGCTGCTGTCGCTGCGGAGCGTGCGGGCGCTGCTGCAGGCGCAGGCCGCCACCCTGCGGGCGCTGGACCTGAGCGGGACCGGCGTCACGCCCGAGTCGCTCCGCTCGCTGGCCCGCGTGGACGGGCTCCGCCTCCTGGACCTGCGGCTCCGGGGCTGCAGGGAGGTGACGGACCGCGCGGTGGAGGCCCTGTGCCGCCACCAGCCCGCGCTGCGCACCCTGGACCTGGGCGCCTGCACCGAGCTCACCAGCAGGGCGGCGCTGGCCGTGGCCGCGGGCCTGGAGGACCTGCGGCACCTCCACCTGTCCTGCCTCGGCAGGCTGACGGACAGGGGGCAGGCGGAGCTGGCGGGGCTGCGGGACCTGCAGACGCTGGACCTCTCCGAGTGCCTCCATGTGAGCGGGACGGAGCTGGTGAAGGGGCTGTCCCGCCCGCAGGGCGGGGCACGCCTGGCGTCACTCAACCTCCGCGGCTGCGCCTACGTCAAGGTCAGTCGCTGGGAGCGAGCGCTTGAGGGCGCCCCCTGTGGGCGTGAGAGAAGAACGAGCGTGCACCTGTGCCTCATGCATGCTAGAGAAGAACGAGTGTGCACGTGTGCCTCATGCATGCTAGATAAGAACGAGCGTGCACGTGTGCCTCATGCATGCTAGATAAGAACGAGCGTGCACGTGTGCCTCATGCATGCTAGATAAGAACGAGCGTGCGCGTGTGCCTTGTGTATCTCTGTCAGGAAATGAGCGTGTGAGCTGCTAGTGCACGAAGATCCACCTGCAACAGGGACAAGAGTATCACAAAACACAAACCTCCAGGGTTTTGGGTTCAGTTTCATTTCAGTGTTTGAATTACGGACTGTTGAGGCAAATTGGAGGCGTCGTCTTTTTTGCATTTCCAGTTCATAGGGTTCCTTTTTCCAGTAAAACAAAAAAAAATATGTCCTCTCTTTTTTTTTAGGACCTGACTGTGTTCTCATTGGCCCAGCTGCTGGGCCCCAGTCTTCGTGTGCTCGACCTCACTTCCTGTCCGTACCTGACGGACCTGAGCGTGCGCGCCATCGCCACCTACCTGCCTGGTCTGGTGGTGCTTCGACTGGGCTGGTGCAAGGAGATCACGGACTGGGGCATGCTGGGAATGGTGGAGCCCACCAAAGAATTCAACCCTGAAAAAGAGATGGTGAGAAGGAAAGGGGTGGGCTGGGGAGGCTCTATTAAACACCAAAGCAACATGTCTGCTTACCTGTGCAGGTAGATCCGTGCGTCCTTTAGTGAGCCCTGTAATTGGTATAGCTGCACTGTGCTGCCAGTTACTCACCCCCGCTACAGCTGAAATATTTTGGTACGCTCCAATCGGTGAGTCGTTAATAGCCCCACCCACATGATCCCTCCCACAATCTCTGCTGTTCCAGTGCTGATGCTGGGATGGCTCTGAGAGCTTTATTATCTGAACTTTGCATGTTTTTACCTGAACCATCTGTACAATGAAGGGCCTTGATTGTAAATGGACTTTGTTTTATTTTTAAAAAGTTCGAATTTTAGAATAGGAAGTACCTGCTAATTACCAACACTGGGTTAAAGTTGGATTGTTTTGCGAAAATGGATTATACCAAGTGTCTCCTGGCACAGGGGTGTTACGGGCCACTGAGAGACGGTGTAATGGGCTGTAAACGTGTCTCTCCAGGAGGACAAGGGCCCCAGCTTCACCCGCACGTTCGGGAACATGGGGTTCTTCCGCCCCCCGCGCATGCCGTTCGAGGAGAAGCCGCGGCTGGTGACGGAGGAGGACCTGGGCACGTTTCGGGGGCAGGAGGGGGCGTCCCTGCTGGCCCTCGGGGGGCTCCAGGAGCTGGACCTGTCCGCCTGCTGCAAGCTGAGCGATAGCAGCATCACTCAGGTAAGGTCCTGGAAGGTGCTTCCATTCCCAGCTCTCCCCTTTTTCTTTTTGAAGTGTTCGCAGCACATTTTGGCGCTCAGGTATATACCCGTCGACTGGCCGGAGACTACACTCACCTGGTGGAGCAGACTACACTCACCTGGTGGAGCAGACTACACTCACCTGGTGGAGCAGACTACACTCACCTGGTGGAGCAGGTCGAAATCAGTCCCCCATTAGAGGGGAGGGATGAAAACCAGCAGCGATACTGGCCATGAGGTTTAGATTTGTGCATCACATATTTACTCCAGCTTCCTCTGTATGTTCTCAGAGCGTTTATTGTATATCTCAGCTCAAAGGGTGTAGTGCCCCTCAGAAGGTTTATTCTGTATCAGAGGGCAGAGGCCAAAGAGAATTCAATTTTGGGTTCTACAGAAATGATCAGGCAGTTCGAATTCAAATCCATCTGAAAGTGTTTTTAGTGTTTTGAGCACGTGATTTCTGATTGCAGTCATAACGTCCTGAGGCGCCCACATCCCGCGATGTGAGAGACGACTCCTGGCGGGTTGCCTGGGTAACGGCGGCGGCGGTAACGCAGGTGAACGCCCTCTCTCGGTGACACAGGTGCTGCGTTTCCCGGACCTGCGGAGGCTGTCCCTCGCCATGCTGCCCGAGATCGGCGACGAGAGCCTGGCGTCGGTGGCGTGGCACTGCCGCGGCCTCGCCAGCCTGTCCCTGTCCCACTGCCCGCGCATCAGCGACCTGGGCGTGGCCCGCGCCGCCCCGCACCTGCACCGCCTGCGCCACCTGCAGCTGGCCTGCTGCGGCCTGCTGACTGACAGGTGAGACGGGCGGGGCGGGGTGGAGTGGGGAGCGGAGGGGCAGGAGGAGAGGGGACGGGCGGGACGGGGAGGAGAGGAGAGGGGAGGGGCGGGAGGGGTGAGGAGGGGAGGGGCGGGGAGTGGAGTGGAGTGGTGGGGCGGGGAGGGGCGGAGAGTAGAGGGGAGGGGCGGGAGAGAAGGGGAGGGGAGCAGAGGGGCGGGGCAGGGAGGAGAGGGGAGGGGAGGAGAGGGGCTAGCTAGCGCAAACCAAGCAGACTTTGGAACGCTGCAATTTAAAGTATATAAGAGAGTAAATATTAATATATAGTATATATAGTAAATATAAATATTAGAGCGGCTCACAGGAGAGATGGGGGTTCTATCAGAGCAGCACGAGCGCTCATGCGCATACTGTACACTCACTGGAGCCAGAGGGACAGAGGAATGGTTGAGCGAGTTCCTAATTCTCGAATGGGACACCCTTTAACACTAAATGCTGGACACGCCGCTTTTTCAACTGCTGTTTCATCTCTGGGTACTTTATTTTTTGTCGGTGTATTATTTATCGAAATCTAGATCTTCAATTGTTGACTTTTTACAGTCTGACAGACGCAGTATATAGTCTGTTTTGGTGTGTTATGTTTGTTATATTCTGTATGGGTATTTAGATGTGTTTGCATGTATACAGGTCTTTACAGCGCCGTGTGTTCCATCTGCTCTCTCTGACCCCTGACCTCTGACCCCCCCCCCCAGGTCCCTGGCTGTCCTTGCTCAGAACTGCAAGAACCTGCGAACTCTGGACGTTTCCATGTGCAAAGGCATCACCATAGCAACAGTGGACCTCCTCCAATCGCAGCTGCCCTTCCTGGAGAACGTCCACTGCAGCTCTGTGGGCGGCGGCGAGATGAGCTTCACATTTTGACGACGCGCCACGTCCGGACGAGAGGACGGCATCGCAGGTGTTACTGCAAAAAAACAAAAAAAAAACAACACCAGGTTAAAACCTAGTATATGGCTGGACCGAACCGGCCGGCGTCACAGACATGCGCACTGTAACTTTATCACTCACTCAGTCAGTCACAGACATGCACGGTGTAACTTTATCACTCACTCAGTCAGTCACAGACATGCGCGGTGTAACTTTATCACTCACTCAGTCAGTCACAGACATGCGCACTGTAACTTTATCACTCACTCAGTCAGTCAGTCACTCAGTCAGTCACAGACATGCGCGGTGTAACTTTATCACTCACTCACTCACTCAGTCACAGACATGCGCGGTGTAACTTTATCACTCACTCAGTCAGTCACAGACATGCGCGATGTAACTTTATCACTCACTCAGTCAGTCACAGACATGCGCGGTGTAACTTTATCACTCACTCAGTCAGTCACAGACATGCGCGGTGTAACTTTATCACTCACTCAGTCAGTCACAGACATGCGCACTGTAACTTTATCACTCACTCAGTCAGTCACAGACATGCGCGGTGTAACTTTATCACTCACTCACTCAGTCACAGACATGCGCGGTGTAACTTTATCACTCACTCAGTCAGTCACAGACATGCGCGATGTAACTTTATCACTCACTCAGTCAGTCACAGACATGCGCGGTGTAACTTTATCACTCACTCAGTCAGTCACAGACATGCGCGGTGTAACTTTATCACTCACTCAGTCAGTCACAGACATGCGCACTGTAACTTTATCACTCACTCAGTCAGTCACAGACATGCGCGGTGTAACTTTATCACTCACTCACTCAGTCACAGACATGCGCGGTGTAACTTTATCACTCACTCAGTCAGTCACAGACATGCGCGGTGCAACTTTATCACTCACTCAGTCAGTCACAGACATTCGCATTTGTAGGGCTGGCCCCGCTGTTGCGGTCCAGCCAAAAACGGATTCTTAGCTTTAAGGAATGGTATTTCTGCAAACGCTCCACATCAGTGCTGGATGGGAGTTGTAGTCCAGTGATCGGGGGAAAAAAATCACTCAACTTGGAAAAGCGGTCTCCTTTAATCACTGTGCATAGGAATCTCAAGGATGACAAAGTAATTTCAAGCAATTGTGTCACACTAAATTTTTTATGAAAATTTCAGTTGGGTTCCAGGCCACTGGCACTTTGTGTTCACTGAAAATGTTTCCTGAAACAAGCAGGGTGTTCCGAAGCACCCGCGAAACTACCTCCTGACATACCTGGGCTGTACCTGTGTGGTGGGGGAACCCCTGAGGGGCTGCGTGGCACTGGGCCTGTCCTGCACACACCCCGCCCCCCCCCCCCCCAGACAGGTGCTCAGGTGGAGCTCTGGCATGGTCACGCTTCCTCAGGTACGGGGGCGGGGTCATCGTTCGGGCCACGCCTTCTCCACACCTGCAGTACTGACCGCACGGTCAGTGCATTTCCACATTACCACAGGTTTGTGTGTCAGAAGTCTATGCCAAGTTATATGCGGGTAGGGGTAAAACAACACTGACAGTGTGCTTCTGACTTTAGTTTCCCAACCTCTGTTGGAGTTGATTTAACACTGGGCATTTTGCAATGTGACAGTCATGCTGAGCATGATATCAACTGTCCATATCTGTCTATTGGGGGGCAGTGTGGATGAAGAAAATGTCCTAGTTACTGTTTAGTTTTTACTTAACACAGAAATGACTGGAGCGAGCTGTGCATCAAACTGGTCATTTTCAGACGTGGAAGTGATAGGATAATTTAATGGGACTAAAGCAATTACAGATACATAAAATATTACATGAAACAATATTATAGAAATTAAAAACTTTATTTGAATGAATTAAAAAATGTAAGTTTCTTTTGTTATTCTCTCCGTACGTAAAAACGTGTAGACAGTACCCAACACTCAGGCCTGATCTCATGGTTCCCTACCCGTACTGTCAGTCCTGGTCAGACAGTAGACAGACGTGGGGATTTTCCAGAAGCATCAGTCAAATGACTAAATTGCAAATTGTACTAAATTGTGGGGGGGGGGGGGGGGGGGATTGCGAATACGAGGGCAAGGTGCATTTACCTTCACGTGATTTCCATCTATGGAAAGATTCGTGTTCCTGCTGTCTCATAAGGCAGCAGGCACCCCACCCCTCCTGCTAAACTAGCCCATCAATAAAAGGTGATAAAAACACATGACGCAAAGCAACGGTGTGGCCTTTGCCCCAAAGCAGACAGCTGCACTTCCTCATTCACCTTTACACACACACTTTTCCGTGCGAGTGTCTTGGCTCTTTTTATTGGGGTAGGGCTGCTTCTTGAAATTTGAAAACCAGGCAGTTCAGTACATTGTAGACTGCGGTTACCACGGTGATGGAATATTCCATCTTTCCTTTGCTTTTCTTAAAAGATAGTGCCATATTTTTTACCCACTTTCAATAGTTTTTATTCAGTTTTGAAAATTGAGTTTCTTTCACTGTATTACTGCCATATCCAGATCCACCCTTTAAAAAAAATAAAATAAAATAATTCTCACCATGGTTTAACAGTGTAGTACTGGAGCAACTTGTTGCGCACATCTGGAGAACTGAAGGACTCCCAAGCGGTGGAACATGCATGTACGCTTGCACACACACCCACACACACACACTTAAACATAATTTCAATTCCACCAGACCATTACAGTGTAACCTCCCCTGCTATTATAAAACAAACCTACAAAGACAACTGTCAACAAGAAAAAGGGAAACCGATTTATTCACTTTTCTTTCATTTTAGTACACGGATGCCTTAAAGAAAAAAAAATCTGATGGATGTTGATTCTGAAGTTTGCGTTTAATTAATTTAGAAACAAATGTGATCTCGTCAACAGTCCCAGATGAACTCTCTACCTCTCACTCCTGCTAACAGTGATTACAGTGCTAAAGCAATAAGACATATCCAGTTCTCCCATGATGCAGTGATGGCAATCTAATGGAAGCCTTAAAGGGACAGTTCACTTACTGGGATTCTTAAAAATATCTCTTTAATTTTAGTCTATGTTTTTGATTGGGCCCCAGATGGTTTTTGTGAGCAATGAATGACGTTTTAGATGTTCGGAGAAGTTTCTGACGACCGACCAGACCTCGTAGATCAGGCATCCCATAATGCCCTTCTGCCAGCCATCGGAAGGCTGGCCGGTTGTCGGAACATCGACATTTAGTCAAAAAACATACACTACTAAAGCAATAAATATCAAAATAATATATTTTTAAAATGTAAAAAAATAAAATTTAAATAAAACCCAGAAAGTGAACCATCCCTTTAAAGAAAAGTTTTGAGCACAGGGCGGACACAACCTGCAGTGGTTAATCATTTCCATTTTGATTTGCCAGTAAAAACTGGCACAAATTACTATTTGGGTAGATTAGAATGTGTAAATGTTCCCAAGTGCACTGCACTGGACAGGACTGGTTTGCTGCATGTGGAGATTTCATGGAAGCACACCAGCAGTCTTTTAGCAGAAAGCCAGATTAATATACATACAACAACTACTTGGTGCATTCATGTACAGAAAATACATGTTTATTTTCCATTGTCTTGCTAGTGTCCGATTGTCTGATTAAAGGGGAAGGTACAGCAATTCCTGATGTTTCCCAGGCAGATAATAACTCCAGTACTCCAATAGGGCCAATACTGAAACCTTGAAATATTGAAAAAACTGATGTAGGAATGGTATTAACCAGGTCAGGCCCTGTTGCTCACACAGCTCTGCTACATACTGTACATATGCAGTAAGCAGAAATGTTTTCACTGCAGTCGGAACTCAGAACGCCGTAGGAAAGGTTAAGCATGTCATTCACTTTAAAAGAGCTAGCATGAAAGCAGACGCTAATGAATTTATTAGCCACTGGCCTAGTGAAATCGGATACTGTGCAGCATTGCGAGGCAACATGGCTGCATTGCGCTCGAGCCATAGAAACAAAACAAATATGAAAGACAGCCTCGGCTCCTCGAGCAACTTCTGGCCTGGGCGTGGATCATTCCGGAACGTTGGGCGTGAATCGGTTCCGGAACGTTGTCAGACAATGGTACAGTAGGTACAGAACAAAAAGAACTTGTGGCAAATCCAGAGATTCTATATCTGTGCTCCCAGCTGTGCTGCAGTGTTGCCCCTAGTTACCGGCTCCTCTGTCTCCAGGGTTCCGGGGAGTCTACCGGCTTGTTTCCCGTGCTGTCCAGGCCCTCCACAGGCATCCTGGGTAAACACTACATGGCGGCCCTGTTTGTATTCTGTAGTGTTTCAGTGTGGTTAGGACAGGGGGCTGCCATTGGTGTGCACACAGATTAAACACTCACATTGCACCGACTGCACAACTCAATCCGTGACAGCTCTCCCTGACCGACTGCCACTGTCCTCTGAAAGAAAACCTATTGTCTATAAAACAGCCATTTGGGTTTTGTTTAGTTTTTTTTGGCTGTTAAATTTCACTGAACAACCATTACTGATGCACATTCCATTCCGGATTTCAACAGAACACCGATCACTCTACGTTACTGGAAACGTAATTCTTTTTTTTAAAAAGTGTGCGGTTCGCCCTGAACAGTTTCACACACGGCCATTCCCACCCGTGTTGGAGGACCCAGCTCCAGGGCATGTCCCACAGGTCTGCTTCCTGTGGCCGTACGTGCCGTCTCTTGGCCTTCGCTATTCAAACTTGAGGTTTTACTTGATTCTAAAGCCACTGTTGTCATGCCAACAGTGATGACCAATCATTTCAGATGTATCTTCACGGACGATTGAAGGAGATTTATTTGATGTTTGTGGTTCTTGCTGGAAACACACACTTAAGTACCGTGCACAAATCTACATACAGGTACCACATTCGAGGACAGAATTTCAGATACTGCTTGTGTGTGTGTGTGTGTGTGTGTGTGTGTGTGTGTGCGCGCGCGTACCAGTGAGTGACCGTGTACTTGCGTCTGCTTGTGTCTATTTGTGTGATTCTGGATGATAAACCTCCTCCTCCAAGGTCTGCACAGGTAAACGGCTACCTTTGAGACACAGTCCCATCTATGTGTAGTGACACATATTGCACAAAATTACATCCATGTTCAAGATTGTTCAAGCACAGATTAAATTTGCTCTACGCCCCACACTGCATACAAACCTACTGTAATGCTTTGTCCACTACGTACCGCACATATACAGTAGAACTCATCTCATTTGCTACTGCCGCTTATACCTACGAAAACCGGACCAATCAGGAGTCTAAGATTCAAACTACTGGAATGTACAAAATTATACACTGCATCGCTGATTCACTCAGGGTGGATCAGCCAATGCAGAGTTTCATCACTGATTCCTTTTACAGTGAGTGAATACTTTGGGACAAGCCAAAATGAGAAGTAGTGCTCATGTGGTTCAAATTGTGTAAGACAAAAAGATCTCATGATCAGTACCTTTTCGTTTGTAAAAGGAATACCAGAAATGAGCCAAGCACACAATACCCTCCAGGTTTTTAGTGGAATTCTGCTCATGTTATTTATCCTTGTTGGGAAAGCAGGGCTTTCTTTTTTATTTTTTATTTAACGTACCACGCTCTGCATTTTGAAGCTTTTCTGGGAGGGAGAAAGTGCACCTTAGGGCAAGAACCTAAGTGAAAGAGGATGGGGGGGGGGGGTCTCTCTGTACCGTCCTGTACCGTCGAGCGCTGGCACTGTACAGAAGGTCTCCATGTCGGACCCTAGCAGACCAGAGGTTCCGTAAGACAGACCGCAGAGGCGGAAAACTTTTCCCCTTCTCCTTTTGCTTCCTCAAGTCTTCCAAAAACAGCAGGAGTGCGGCTCAGGGTGATGACATCACACAGCGCAAGCCTTGTACCACCGTATTCCAAAAAAATCTATATATATATATTTGAATTTAACTGAAAGCAGAAGTGAATTGCACCCAAAGGAGGGAGAGGTAGTGGGAAGTAGAGAGGCAAAAAAAAAAAAGAAAAAAGTGTTCACTGGACTCATTATTGGGTCCTCCACCTCCAGACTGTAACGTAATCCTGGGATCCAGAACTCAGTCATATGAAAAGACAAATAAAAAAAAAACATCTTGGCATCTTTGAGGCTCCCGGAGACTCCACCACTCCAAAAGCCACGCCCAAATACCGAGGTTTTTTTTTTCTTTTAAACAGTCATATATCTGTTCATATGAAACACCCATATACACTACAACAAGAACAGCCTCCCCAAAGCAAAAGACCCCTCTTCAATGAAGCCACACCCACTCCAATGACCATGCCCCCCTCCTTCCCTCCCCTCACCCACCTATGGCCACTCGTCATGTTCTTTGTCAGCGCCATGCCAACTCATCTCGAGCACTGTCAGTCACACATAACTCCGCCCCCACTTCCATGGCCGCTCCCCCCCCTACTGTTCCGTCTGGCTGAAGTCGTAGCAGAAGTTGAAGTTGCTGGGTGGTTTGGGAATAGGGGGCGCCCTTTCCGGGATGGGGACGTTCTCCAGGTCCAGGAGGCGGAGCTTGATCTCCATGGAGAGCAGGATCTCCAGCTCGCTGCGCATGCACTCGCTGGACATCTCCCGCCCGAGGAGAACGCTCAGCCCGTCTGTCCACAGACAGAACTGAGAGAGAGAGAGAGAGAGAGAGAGAGGGAGGGAGAGAGAGAGGGAGAGTGTGAGATAGAGAGAGAGAGGGAGGGAGGGAAAGAGAGAGAGAGAGAGGGAGAGTGAGAGGAAGAGAGAGAGTGAGTGAGGGAGAGAGGGAGGGAGGGAGGGAGGGAGGGAGAGTGTGAGAGAGAGAGAGAGAGGGAGGGAGGGAAAGAGAGAGAGAGAGAGGGAGAGTGAGAGGAAGAGAGAGTGAGTGAGGGAGAGAGGGAGGGAGGGAGGGAGGGAGAGTGTGAGAGAGAGAGGGAGTGAGGGAGAGAGAGGGAGGGAGAGAGAGAGAGGGAGTGAGGGAGAGAGAGGGAGGGAGAGAGAGAGAGTGAAAGTTATTCAGAAAGGTATGTAGAGTAGGCATGCACATACACACGACACAATGTACACACCTACTCTCATGTCATAAATACACACACACACACACACAAGCACGCACACACCCACGCACGCACACAGACACGTGCACTGGACTGTAATGGGCGGGAGGGGGAGTGTGAGAGAGGGAGGGAGGGAGGGAGAGAGAGAGAGGGAGGGAGGGAGGGGGAGACTCACGTCAGTCCTGGAGGAGGCGATGAAGTTGAGGTTGTACTCTTCCACGTCGTACGTGATGCTGAAGGCCAGGTCCAGCACTTCCTGAGGAAAACACTTGAGTGTGAGGACACTGCAGCTGTGTGATGTCATTTACATTTCAACAGTGTAGCAGACACTCTCATACACAGCCATGTACACAGATCACATTTGTACATACCATTCGTTTATTCAGCTGGGTAGTTTTACTGATCAAGTGGTTAAGTACCTAGTGCACACGTGTGTGTGTGTGTGCGTGTGCGTGTGTGAGTGTCTGTGTGTGTGTGTGTGCGCGTGCGCGTGCACAGAGACTCACTTTATTCTGCTTTCCCTTGTTCTCTTTCATGTGCGGACAGTCCTTCCCTGTCAGTAGTGCTTTGATGTCAGACACAGGAACTGAGGAAGAGAAAAGCAAGAACGAGGGAAAAGAGAGGAAGTCAGGAACTGAGAGAGGAGAACAGCATGACAGGCTAACAGCTAACAGTTTCAGACAGGAGTAGCCAACCCTAGCCATGGAGCTCGACAGATGCTTCTGATTTTCGTTCTGTAAACTACGGCTTTGTTACTCTATTGGAATAATTAAGAGGCTAAATTAATGCAGTACGGTTAAAATCAAGCTCTGTGGTTTCCCAAACACAGAGACAGCAGAGAATCTGACTCCGCCCACTCACTCTTCTCCTGAAGGGTCTCGATAGGGGGCGTGTCCGTGTCCTCCTCAACGTCGCCATAGTGCAGGACCTTGTGATTGGGCGAGAGCCGGCAGTACCACAGCTTATCTGAAACAGCCAATAGCGAGCCAGTGAAGATGTGTGTGTGGTTGGGGGGGGGGGGGGCACGCCCACCTCCTCTGGGCAAAAATCCCGAAAATATTTCAAACAGGGGCGCAAGAACAGTTTTCAGCTGTCAATCACAGTTTTCAGCTGTCAATCATGAGCCCGTAAACAAATTCAGCTAAAATGCCACATTGTGTGAATGACTGCAGGAGGGTGGCCTGAAATCTAAAACAAATACAGCCGTCCTTACCCACCCCGATCCAGGAGATGTCAGGTTTAGAATGGAGAGAGGGGTTTAGGTCAAGCACTGTCAGTCCCTAGCTGGCACTGCTCATTGGCTGTGCCCCAGCCCTGCCTCCTCCAACCAGCTTTACGCACGCATGGTGACAACCGTGCACTAAACTGAGATAGGTGTGCCCAGACTGCTGGGAGGAGCATTGTGCCAACCCGCTCCTTTGCATCATGGGAAATGGCAAACGCGTGTGGACTGTGCAGGAGAGTGACGGTGTCACACGCCGCCACTCCCAGCTCACGCTTCACCGTCTCTCTCCGCTCAGCGCGCAGTCGTCACAGTGCGTTTTCCGGAAGCAAGGCCGCTATCCCCTGTGGAGCCCGGTCGCCGTGACAACAGCAGCCCCTGGCAACACAGCTGCTGCGTGCTAAAAACGGCGCCTTGGTCCCAGGGAGGCGCGGTCACGTTGGACCGCCGTTAGCAACCACGCGCCACCGCGCTCCGCCTGCGTCTGATAGGCTGAACCGCTCCACCTGCGTCTGATAGGCTGAACCGCTCCGCCTGCGTCTGATAGGCTGAACCGCCCCGCCTGCGTCTGATAGGCCGAACCGCTCCGCCTGCGTCTGATAGGCCGAACAGCTCCGCCTGCGTCTGATAGGCTGAACAGCTCCGCCTGCGTCTGATAGGCTGAACCGCTCCGCCTGCGTCTGATAGGCCGAACTGCCCCGCCTGCGTCTGATAGGCCGAACAGCTCCGCCTGCGTCTGATAGGCTGAACCGCCCCGCCTGCGTCTGATAGGCTGAACCGCCCCGCCTGCGTCTGATAGGCCGAACCGCTCCACCTGCGTCTGATAGGCTAAACCGCTCCACCTGCGTCTGATAGGCAGAACTGTCTGGGCCGCGGTGGGTGAGTGAGTGGGTGGGAGGGTGGGGGGGTTGGTGGAGGGGGGTGGGTGAGTTTTGGATGGGTGGGTGGGTGGATTGGGGTGGGGGGGGGGGGTTGGTGGAGGGGGGTGGGTGAGTTTTGGATGGGTGGGTGGGTGAGTGAGTGGGTGGGAGGGTGGGGGGGTTGGTGGAGGGGGGTGGGTGAGTTTTGGATGGGTGGGTGGGTGAGTGAGTGGGTGGGAGGGTGGGGGGGTTGGTGGAGGGGGGTGGGTGAGTTTTGGGTGGGTGTGGGTGGATTGGGGTGGGGGGGGGGGTTGGTGGAGGGGGGTGGGTGAGTTTTGGATGGGTGGGTGGGTGGGTGGGGGGGGGGGGGGGGGGTTGGTGGAGGGGGGTGGGTGAGTTTTGGGTGGGTGGGTGGGTGGGTGGGGGTTTGGGGAGGCTCACCCTGCCGGCGCCGGCTGCTGATCTTGCGGAATAGCGTCCCGTGGCACAGGCGGTTCAGCCTCTGCTGCCGAATCAGCTCCAGCAGCTCCGGCTTCAGACGCTCCTTCAGCTCGCTGCAGGGACAGACACACAGACACAGGGACAGGGACAGACACAGACAGACACAGACACACAGACACACAGACACAGACACACACACAGGGACAGACACACAGACACAGACACAGACAGACACAGACACAGACACACAGACACAGGGACAGACAGACAGACACACAGGGACAGGGACAGACAGACACACAGACACAGGGACAGACACACAGACACGGGGACAGACAGACACAGGGTAGACACACAGACACACAGGGACAGGGACAGACACAGGGACACAGAGACACAGCCACAGGGTAGACACACAGACACAGAGACACAGACACAGACACAGACACAGGGTAGACACGCAGACACAGAGACACAGACACAGGGCAGACACACAGATGGGGACAGACAGGTACAGACACACACACAGGGACAGACACACACAGACACACAGACACAGAGACACAGCCACAGGGACAGACACACAGACACAGGGACAGACAGACACAGACACACAGGGACAGGGACAGACAGACACAGACACAGTGACACAGTGACAGACACACAGACACACACACAGGGACAGACACAGGACATACATACACACACACAGACACACAAACACAGTGTCAGACACACAGCTCTCCCACACACTCGGCATCATGAAAAAACATGAATGAATCCACGCTTTCCGAATCTGGCCGTCAACACTCTAAGGACCCATTTCCACTCTAAGTCCTGCTAGCCTGGTGTCTTAATGCATTACTGCATCATTACTCTCTAGAAAGCTGACAGAACTGAATTTAAGAATAGTAATACACTTTCACAACATTCATAATGCCGGCCTGATAAGATGAAACCACATGAACTAATATGACTTGTAATTCACACTGCTTCCTACTACTACTACTACTAAGAATAAGAAAAAGAAGAAGGAGAAAACCATAGTGATATCAAATTGAAGAAGAAGAAGAAGGACAGAGTGATCTGCAATTGCACACCAGCAGACAGACACACAGCTCGGAGCTGCTGCTCTCTATTAAACCCCCTCAGTAGCAGTACTGAGCTCTCGTGCCACAGAGACTGAGAGCAGGGGGAACGCGCTGTGAGTGAAAACTGTTCTCTCTGCTGTCCGGGGGGGCCCTAGAAGACCAGCGGAGCGGAGCTCTTAAATGTCAGCGTGGGGCGGAGGAAGACAGCGGGGTGGGGGGGGCTGGGGGGGGCGAGGCGATTCGCGCTGGCGTCCCGCGTGATGCATTATTGATAAATGTCACCAGCGTTCCTCTGCTCTAGGCACACCCACTTTCTCGCTGCCCTGCCCCCCCCCCCCCCCCCCCCGACCACCCCGGGGTCCCCGGCCCCGCCCCCCGCTAACTGGCGCCCCGTCACGCACGCCAGTGAAATTCCACCGCGCCCCGAGACCTCGCGGTCATGTGACCGGGACCGCCATGCGTGCTGGGAAGGGTAAACGGGGGCCTGGCTGTTTAGTGACAAACACAGAGACGCAGAGAGCAGCCCCACCTTAAATTCCATAGGGGTGAGGTAGGCATCGAACCCGTAACCTTTCGTTACAATGGGACGCCCTGGTTGTCACATCAGAGTTTGAATCCATTTAACTTCAGCCCGGTCAGGAATTTAACTGAAAGCCTATTTGTCAATTTTAAAATGCCAATAATGTCCTATGAGTATTTTCAAATAATGAATTGAATTTCATTTAATTTCCTGAATGTCTGTACTCGGGAGAACTGCTAAGCTTTTCATTGAACGGCGGCAGGTCTTCCCGTGATTGGTGGACTCGCGGGGTTCGAAGGTCAGGAGGACTCACAGGACGGGCGGGGCGAGGGTCTCCTCCTGGTGCAGCCGCTCGGTCTGCCGCAGTTTGAGGATCTCGCTGTAGTTGAGGGCGTTCACCTTGTTCTTGAACAGCTCCAGGGAGGTGGGCTTGGTGGACAGGGTCCGAGTGATCTGCTCTCGAACAACCTGCATCACCTGCGTCAAAGTGGGCGGAGAGAATGTCAGCAGGGGAGGAGGAGGCGGGGCCAACACACCTACAACGCACCCGGAGGAGAGAGGGGGCGTGGCCAAATGTGTCTGATTGACAGGAAAAAAGGGGGTGGTGGGGTTCGGGTCTAGGTGAGGCATCAGCGGTTACACTAGGAGTAAGCAGGTGTGGAGTAAGTCAGGTGCACAGGTAAGGCGGGGGGGGGGGGGTATAAGACTGAGCTCTGAGTCTTTCTGCAGCGGATGGATTACCCAGCAGCCCCGTAACGCTGAGCTTCAACTGAAAAAGACAGGCAGCGAACCGTCCCGCTAATCCCAAGAGTCCTTGTTAGTCTGACTGCCGCTGTCAACACAGGACATGGATATCACCGTATGACACAGGGCTGGGACTGGCAGGAGACACACACACACACACACACACACACTAATATGGACACACACACACACACACACACACACACTTTTGCCGTGCTTACTCGTCTCAGCGCTAATGCACTCAGTGACGCTGACACACCTGATCACCGCTTGACCTTGCTCACCTCTTGCCCCAGAGGGGGAAACAAGCACCTTTCTGTGGCTGAGGTCACATGGCAGGGGGCTGGGGGGGGGAGGAGGTGGGGGGGGGGGGGGGAGTTAATGGCTCCTCCTCCACCTCCCTGTCCAGGACGTGTATGCGCAGAAATAAAACACTGGCACACTGCAGCCTGGCCCTCCATGTGCAGGAGAAGGGGGGGAAAAAAAGCATCTCTCTCTCCATCCCTTTCTCCTCCCTCTTTCTTTTCTAACCCATTCCCTCTCTCCCCCCCCATCCCCCCGTCCCCCCGTCCCCCCCGTCCCCCCTCATCTCGCTCTCCGCCTTTGACACCAGCCAGCCGTCTCCTAGGCAACGGCAGCGGTGCGAACGTCAGGGACGGCGTGATGCAGTCACCGCCAGCGTTTTTTTCTTTTTTTTTTTTTTTAGGAGCCGGGACGGGAGCCTCAAACGCAGCTCTAAACGGGCGCTACGGGCACGGTTAGAGCCCATCGGCCGCGCGGGACCCACACGCCACACCGCCACACCGCCACCGTTGCCACGCCGCGACTTCGCCTCCGACGAAACGACCCACGGACCCCAGCGAAGATCGCTGATTATCACGCGGGACGAGCAAACCGCCTAACTGAAGCCCCGAAACCTACGTGCCTGCCCCCGTACGCCGTGACACAGCTCCGCACAAAATCAAAACAAAACGGCTATGACTGCACTACACCAATTACACCACGATAAAGCGCAAACTGCCACAGAACACAGCCTCACTGAGACACGGGAACACAGCGTCAAGGCACAACAACTCATTAAATTACGAACAGGAAAACAAAAATACAAAATCCAGCGTTAAAGTTTCACGAAGGTTCCGGCATGTCAGAAGAGCACAGAAACAAAGGCACACACGCACACGCACACGCACACGCACACACACACACACACACAGACACACACAAGCAAACACTCGGGCAAACACCCCCGTGTGAAAGCATACGGTGTCCTGCCGGTATAGCCCCTAAGCGTAAAACACAATTTGTCTATCAAATCAGCAGGAACAGTGTAAAGCAGTACCACAGAAAGACAGGGGAGAGAGAGAGAAAAAGAGAAAGACGGAGGAAGGGAGGGAGAGAGAGAGAGGTAGGGAGGGAGGGAGAGAGAGAGAGGGAAAGCGGGAGAGAGGGAGAGAGAAAGAACGACAGGAAAAGAGAAGGAGTATCACCTTCACACCGTTGGCAGCTCAGTAGCTTGGGGCTGCAGTCTGTCCCTGATGGTGAGACTGTGTTGTGTAAAGCCACTTCCTGCTCTGCCTGAGCAAGCCCAGCCTAGCACAGACCCAGCCCAACCCAACCCAGCCCAGCCCAGCCCAGAACCAGCCCAGACCCAGCCCAGCCTAGAAGCAGCCCAGCCCAGCCCAGCCCAGCCCAGCCCAGTCCAGAGCCAGCACACACACCCAGCACACAGATCCAGGGGAGAGAGGAGAGAGAGAGACCCCAGCAGCAGCTCCCTGTACCCCCGCCTCTGAAGAGCCAGCTGTCCCTCCGTCCTCCAGCAGAGGAGAGAGACCTCCGCCACACAGACCCTACGCCCACCCACCACGGAGCAAAGCCCCGCCCCCTCCCCCCCCACCACCCAAACCCCCCACATCCACAGCGCCATCAGCCACTGACACAGCCCAGCCCACACCTTCTCTATTTCGCTCTCTCTCTCTCTCTCTCTCTCTCTCTCTCTCTCTCTCTCTCTCTCTCTCAGACACGCACACACACGCACACACACAGGTCTCACACACACGCAAACACACACACACACACACAGGTTTCACACACACACGCACACACACGCAAACACACACAGGTCTCACACACACGCAAACACACGCACACACACAAGCCCCCAACCCCCAGCTGACAGTGGTGTGCGGCTGATTTGCCAGCAGCGGTTAGTGGCGAATGACGCGGAGGCAGAGCAGTTACAGACTTATTAGAGAACGAGAGGAACGAGTGTGTGCCGGGGGGGGGGGGGGGTGGTGTGGTGGGGGGGGACAGAAGAGAAGTTAAAGAGTGAGGGAAAGAGACTATGTGAGTATGGGTGGCACAAAATGATAAAGAAAGCAGAGGGACCTGATGTACCCATGTGCACTGCAACTGTAAACGATCCCCAAGAATAATATTTAATTTTTCACTCAAGCCAATGCTCTGTGGCTCGAGCAGAAAAACCAAGGTCTTGACTGCAGAGAAGGTACAGACTAGACTCCCAGTATTCTGCCATGAGCTCCTCACGCACATTGGCTCCACCCACACACAGCCTCCTCAGCCAACCAAGCCTCACTCTCACTCATGCCCCTCCTACTCGCAAGCTCCTCCCATAACTTTACTGTCAACACAGAGCCTTCCTGGTCCTCATCCTGCCACTGGCCAACATGCTGTTGCCTTACTGCACTGAGGGAAACTGCTACCTCACTCTAAGCGTGTGTGTGTGTGTGTGCGTGCGTGTTTGTATGTGTGTGTGTGTGTGTGTGTTTGTGTGTTTACATCCAGCCAGCCACTCTGCTCTCCCGGTCAGCAGTGTTTTTTTGTGTTTAGTGCTGATACAACAAAGTGACTTAGTGACCCATCATTCTCTCTCTCTTGTTTTCTTTCTCTCTCTCTCACTGTTTCTCCCTCTGTCTCTCTCACTCACTCCATCTCTCTCTCTCCCTCACTCTCTGTCTCTGGAGGCGTGGCAGCGTTTCTGCCAGCAGGAGGGATTCTCTTTGTGGCGCTAATGCCGCTGTGAAAGGGCATGCGTTCCATTGTTCCTGCCAGAGAGGATTCTGGGAGGGCAGTCTGCGCACACAATGACAGGGCTGCAGGACGAGCGCCCACTGCCCTCCCGGGGGTTGAAAAGGTCAGAGGTTAACGACCTCAGCAGTTTGCTCACTTGAGATGTTCTAATGTCTACTTTTGGGCGACCATCTCCTCATCTTCAAATGGAATGTTTAGCATGAGAACAGACATGTGACTAAATGACATCACAGTCACTCAGCCGACTAGCTCTTATTCGGAGTGAGGAACAGAAGATGAGGTCATCGGCGTTACTCTCAGGAACACAAAAATGTGACATCACCACGAAGGCCCATTAATCATCAACAAGTGCAACGTTTACTCAACAATTTTCATTTTGTAGCTAAAGAAAAGTACCACTAGACAGATAAGCAATCTTTGCACAGCTATAGCTATAACATTATTCAAAGGGAAATCTAAAGAATGAAAGAGTAAAAGAAAGGTTATCTGGGGGGGGTCAGGAGATGGACTATGCTAGCACACTACGGCTGCATTCTCAGGGTGTCCCCATACCCCTCTATCTACACTCCACCACCGCATCACTCCAAGTGGTTTCAGAGTCCAGCCAGGGTCCAACCAGGGTCCAACCAGGGTGGTGCTGTCTCTCTCAGGGTTAGGGTTTGGGTTCGGGTTAAGGTTAGGGTTAGGGTGCGCTCAGTGCAGGACTCTCCAGGGCAGATACCGCGACCCCTCTCCGCTCGCCCTCCAACAGACCTGTCATTTTCCCCACCAATCAGAAGCGAGGATCAAAGAGGCTACACAGCCCCCAAACAATTACCACAGCACCAGCTCAAAGCTCAAACTCCACCTTCCATAGTTTCCTTACACACACTGGGGTCAAATAATCATCCGAGAGGCTTTAACAATCAGACAGTGTGGCTCCCGCACGGAACACTAAATTTCACCAATATTCAGCCCGAAAACGACTCCACGCGAATGTAGCCTTGCGCAGGCTAGCCTTGGTGAAAACCCTCAGCGACGCGCAGGATTGTGTTCACGTTTCACCGGCCTCTGACGGGTTAAGGCATCGCAAACGCAGCGCACACACACACAGCGCCAGGTCTGTCGTCCCCGCGGCGCCCGGAGCTCATATCCGGCGCTCTGCTCCCCCCCCCCCCACCCCCCCACCGTGATCCGTCTGTCCCCAGCGGCTCCCATCAGTCACCTCGTAACCGGGAAACGGGCCCTTCTGCGTGGGACAGGACAGGGCCGGGCTGGCACACTGCGCTGGATTCTCCCTGAGGAGCGGGGCGTTTTCCCCCCGCAGGTCTGACAAATCGTCCGCATGACACAAATCAACCCCCCACCCCCACCCCAAAACGCTGAGCAGTACCAAAAGGCGCACTTGTGGCGGACAGCAAGTTCAAAACTTGAACGATAACGTCGACGTTCATACCAGTGTAGGTGCGGCATTGGCCTAGGCTGCCGACGTTTCTGAGGCCCCGCCCACCTGTAACCAGGGAAACCGCTGGCCCCGCCCCGCGCCCCGCCCGGCCCGGCCGTACCTTGTCGAAGTCCTCCTGCGTGGCTCTCATCTCCTTCCAGGTCTTGTTGAGCAGCTGGATGCAGACGCAGAACAGCTCGTTCAGCAGGCAGTCCCAGTCCTGCGAGAAGAAGACCGGGTGGTAGTCCGAGCCCGTCTCCGAAGCTGTGGAAAAAGGGGGGGTGGGGGACTGTGAGAACTCCCAGAATTCCTGCAAGTCACAGCATGGCGGGGGGGGGTCGCACATGTGCCATGAGTGCCGGAGTTTCGCTAAAGCCTAGTGCTCGGTTATTCAGGGGTCGATTGAGGTGTACTAGTGCTTGGTTATTCTGGGATTGATTGAGGTGTACTAGCGCTTGGTTATTCTGGGTTTGATTGAGTTGTACTAAAGCTCAGTTATTCAGGCTCAATTGAGCTATACTAATGCTCGGTTATTCAGGGTTTGATTGAGCTGTACTAAAGCTCATTTATTCAGGGCTTGATTGAGTCGTACTAGTGCTTGGTTATTCAGGGATCGATTGAGCTGTACTAGTGCTTGTTTATTCAGGGCTTGATTGAGCTGTACTAGCGCTCGGTCATTCAGGGTTTGATTGAGCTGTACTAATGCTTGGTTATTCAGGAATCGACTGAGCTGTACTAGTGCTCGGTTATTCAGGGATCGATTGAGCTGTACTAGCGCTTGGTTATTCAGGGTTTGATTGAGCTGTACTGGCGCTCGGTCATTCAGGGCTCGATTGAGCTGTACTGGTGCTCGGTTATTCAGGGATCGATTGAGCTGTACTAGTGCTCGGTTATTCAGGGATCGATTGAGCTGTACTAGTGCTCGGTTATTCAGGGATCGATTGAGCTGTACTCACGGGGCTCTCCGATGCGCAGGATCTCACACAGGATGAGTGTGAGCTGAATGCTGCTGCGAGCAAACGGGCATTCGTGCTTATCCTCCCTGCTACTGTTCTCCAACACAAACTGAGAGAGAGAGGGAGAGAGAGAGAGAGAGGGAAGGAGGCAGAGAGAAGAGGAGGAAGGGAGAGAGGGAGAGAGAGAGAGAGTGAGAGATACGGAGGGAGAGAGAGAGAGAGGGAGGGAAGGAGGGAGAGAGGAAGGGAGAGAGGGAGAGAGAGAGGGAAGGAGGGAGGGAGGGAGGGAGAGAGAGAGAGAGAGAGGGAGGGAGGGAGGGAAAGAGGAAGGGAGGAAGGGAGGGGGGAGAGAGAGAGGGAGGGAGGGAAGGAGGGAGAGAGGAAGGGAGGAAGGGAGAGAGGGAGAGAGAGAGAGGGAGGGAGGGAGGGAGGGAAAGAGGAAGGGAGGAAGGGAGAGGGGGGAGAGAGGGAGAGGGAGGGAGACAGAGACAGAGCGAGAGGGGGAGAGAGAGATTTATATACGCTATATATATATATATAGATATATGTATGCTTTGGCAATAAGTACGTTTGTATTTCATGCCAATAAAGCAACTTAAATTGAAATTGAAATTGAGATGTATTGTTTATATAAAACTCTAAATCCATTGCTTTGGCAGTTGTGTGTTTTCATAGTGAGACCAGTGCCACAAGCAAGCTCAGATGGAGCCATTTTATTCGTCCACAAGGACCCCACCTGCCTGGCAGTCATCTCAGGATTTTTACAATTTTCTGCTGTTATTTCCTTCAGAAACTTCATGACCTTCGGTCCCCATCACTCACAGCTAAAATTGCCGACCACACATTTCCAGGATGTTACCCGCGGCAACACTGAATTGGCAAATTTTCAGAAATCACTCTGAAAATATGAAACGCCCATGGCACTGTGCTGAGCGCTGGACGGCTGGAAACTCAGGAATAAGCAAGAATGGAAAAATAAGCGGCCAGCCCCCCCCAACCTGCCCCCACCCCCCGACAGTCCCAGGCTTCGCCCTCTCACCCTCCTAATTCTCGCCCATCCATCTACCCAATCCACACTCCCTCACCCTCCCGTCCCCCCCTAGTCCCCACCCCATCACCCTCCCAGGCCCTGCCCCCTTCCATCTCCCATCCCCTCATCCCTGCCCTCTTACCCTCTAAAACACCATCCCTCCTCTCCCCCCGTCCCGCCCAGGCCCCGTCCCCTCACCCTGCCCAGTCCCCGCCCCCCGTCCTGCCCAGGTCCCGCCCCCTCACCCTGCTGTATATGTCGGGGTAGCGGGTGCTGAAGTAGTGCATGGTGTCCAGAGCGAGCAGCCCAGGGGGGGTCCGGATCAGATCCTGGCCTGGATTACTGTTATTCTGCAGGAGGAGGTGGGGGGGGGGATCCGTGAACACACACACACACACACACAATTTCCTGATTTGAAAATGTGTTTATATATATATATATACATATATACACACGTCACCAATAAAGCACTGCTCAGTGCAGAGGAAAAGGGGAGAGGAAGAGAGAACGAGGGAATTGAGGTGAAAGGTGTTGCATTTATTGTCCGTATGCAGAGCTGTACACTTGGACAATATTTACCAAAACATCTAAAATATCTGTATGAGTCACAGAGTGGGGTGTGTATGAGTCACAGAGAGGGGTGTGTATGAGTCACAGAGAGGGGTGTGTATGAGTCACAGAGAGGTGTGTTTATGAGTCACAGAGGGCTGTGTATGAGTCATAGAGAGTAGTGTCTCGGAGTCACAGAGAGGGGTGTGTATGAGTCACAGTGCGGGGTGTGTATTAGAGAGTCACAGTGCGGGGTGTGTATTAGAGAGTCAGAGTGCGGGGTGTGTATTAGAGAGTCAGAGTGCGGGGTGTGTATTAGAGAGTCACAGTGCGGGGTGTGTATGAGTCACAGTGCGGGGTGTGCATGAGTCACAGTGCGGGGTGTGTATTAGAGAGTCACAGTGCGGGGAGTGTATGAGTCACAGTGCGGGGTGTGTATTAGAGAGTCAGAGCGCGGGGTGTGTATTAGAGAGTCAGAGTGCGGGGTGTGTATTAGAGAGTCAGAGTGCGGGGTGTGTATTAGAGAGTCAGAGTGCGGGGTGTGTATTAGAGAGTCAGAGTGTGGGGTGTGTATTAGAGAGTCAGAGTGCGGGGTGTGTATTAGAGAGTCAGAGTGTGGGGTGTGTATTAGAGAGTCAGAGTGTGGGGTGTGTATTAGAGAGTCAGAGTGTGGGGTGTGTATTAGAGAGTCAGAGTGTGGGGTGTGTATTAGAGAGTCAGAGAGCGGGGTGTGTATTAGAGAGTCAGAGTGCGGGGTGTGTATTAGAGAGTCACAGTGCGGGGTGTGTATTAGAGAGTCAGAGTGTGGGGTGTGTATTAGAGAGTCACAGTGCGGGGTGTGTATTAGAGAGTCACAGTGCGGGGTGTGTATTAGAGAGTCAGAGTGCGGGGTGTGTATTAGAGAGTCACAGTGCGGGGTGTGTATTAGAGAGTCAGAGTGCGGGGTGTGTATTAGAGAGTCACAGTGTGGGGTGTGTATTAGAGAGTCACAGTGTGGGGTGTGTATTAGAGAGTCACAGTGTGGGGTGTGTATTAGAGAGTCACAGTGCGGGGTGTGTATTAGAGAGTCACAGTGCGGGGTGTGTATTAGAGAGTCAGAGCGCGGGGTGTGTATTAGAGAGTCAGAGCGCGGGGAGGACTCACGGAGAAGCCCAGCTTCTTGAACTCCTTGGCGCAGAGCGAGCGGCGGCGCTCGTGACTCAGGTTGCCGTCGCTCTCACACTCAAAGGCAGACTGACGCAGCGAGTGGAGGACCTCCCGCTGGTCCTGAGAGGGGTGGGGTGGGGGAGAGGGAAGGGGAGGGAGAGGGAGAGAGGGAGAGAGAGGAGGGAGGGAGAGAGAGGGGGGAGAGAGAGGGAGAGAGAAAGAGAGACAGAGAGGGAGAGAGAAACCAAAATGAAAATAATAAAAATAATGTATGTACATGTTTGTATGACAGATTGCATTGTATTTCATTGTTTTTCTTTTTTCCCAGTTCCATTTTAACATCCTTAAGTCTTTCTTTCATATTTCAAATGTTTTGGAATTTAAAAGAAAGAGCGAGAGAGAACAAAAATATTTTCGACGCCTTTAATGTAGTGTGCCTCGGCGGACAACAGGGGGCGCAGCCAGCACTCAGGCTCACCTGGTTGTAGGAGTCGAGCGGCGTCCTCATGCGAGGCTCCAGGTCGTTGAGGGCGACGGACTGCAGGACGTACAGGTAGTGGGCCATCTCGTCCCCCACAGACCCCGAGCTGTGAATGATGTTCTGCGAATCACCAGCAACCACAGAGTCAGGGGGGCAGAGCCAAAGAGGACAAGACCCTCAGGAAAGACGGATGGCAAAGACCAGAAGCCTCAGCCACAAAACAGACACCCTAACACCTGCTAGATGTATTCATCAGATAATGAGAGCCATTTACCGCCCAATTGCATTACATTACATTACATTACAGGCATTTAGCAGACGGTTTTATCCAGAGTGACTTACACAACATTTCATCCATTTATGCAGCTGGATATACACTGAAGCAATGCGGGTTAAGTAGCTTTCTCAAGGGTACAACAGCAGTGCCCTACCCTGGAATCGAACCTGCAAACTCTTTAGGTTACAAGACCAGTTCCTGATGGAGCACCCACTGCAGTCTTGCTCACAGATGGCATTGCATTGATGAATGCCCATTTTCCCCATCACGAGTTGTGCCCCAAATGGAAACTGGAATTTTAGTGACTTAAAGAGATTTAGTGACCTTTTTTTATGGTAAACCTGAACACTGCATTTATATAGCGCTTTTATCCAAAGCACTTTACAGTTGATGCCTCTCATTCGCCAGAGCAGTTAGGGGTTAGGTGTCTTGCTCAAGGACACTTCGACACGCCCAGGGCGGGGTTTGAACCGACAACCCTCCGACCACCATACAACCGCTCTTACCTCCTGAGCTATGTCGCCCCCACAGCTTTTTATATGAGAATACCTTGACGATAAACGATAATGTACCCGGGAAACGCGAAATTTTTTTTTAACCTCAGCGTGTCACTCGCTGGTGCAGAGAGTAAACCCGAACGCGGCGATTTGAATATCAAACGCGCGGAAGATTTGCCTTTTCCACGCTCGCGCTTCACGCGGACATGACTTCCGATGCGCTCGATTTCCCGCTTGCAAACGGAAAAGGACAATCATGCAAAGGCGAGGTTCGTCCCGCCGTGCCGGAGCTGGGCTGAGGGCTTCTTATCACAACAGGGCGAGGGGAAAACGCGCAGGTGTGTTCGCCTTCGACGACAGAACGGATCAACGTCGTTAGGACTGGAAAGGCGATCACATCTCACCGATGTAAATCGCACTGATGATGCAAAACACACCGGGGAACAAAAGTTAACTCCAGCCATACAGAGCATCTTAAGACTCTCAGTTCAATGTTCAATGTGAAATGCAGTTTTACTACTCAGACGCATCAGAGCCAAAAAGGTGTTTCTTAACAGAGATGCACAAAATGTTTTTTCCTATTTTCCGTCAGGTTTCCAGCTAGATAAAATGTGTTAAATTGACACCGAAGGCACTTAGCAGATACTCTTACCCAGAGAAATTTACACGGCCCACAATGCACTGATAATTTCTGGATATCTACTGAAGAATTTCAGGTTAAGTACGTATCTTGCCCAAGTGTACAGCAGCAGTGAACCAGCTAGGAATTGAACCTGCAACCTAAAAATTGCAGGCCCAGTCCCTAACCTCTGTGCCACACTACAAATTCAGCACTTTGTATAAGTACACTATATGACCAAAAGTATATGGACACCCCTTGGTCTATGGCTTGGGCCCCATAGTTCCAGTTAAGGCAAATCTTAATGCTACAGCATACAATCACATTCTAGACGATTCTGTCTTTCCTCCACAGTTTGGGGAAGGCCCTTGCCTGTTTCAGAATTACAATGCCCTCGGGCGCACAGCGATGTCCGTATCAAAAACAGCGTGGAAGAACTTTACCGGCCTGCACACAGCCCTGACCTCAACCCCATCCAATGCACACATTAGAAATGTGACCAAAACAGCTTTCTACCACCTCAAGAACATTGCCAAAGTTAAGCCCTTCCTTTCCCTAGAAGATGCAGAAAAGTTAACACGCGCATTTATAACTTGTCGTCTGGATTACCGCAATGCCTTACTCACTGGCCTTCCCAGAAAAATTATTAATAAACTGAGACTGGTTCAGAATGCCACAGCCAGGGTACTCACGAACACTAAGAAATTTGAACATATTACCCGTTTTAAAATCATTACACTGGCTGCCGGTTGATTTTAGAATCGATATTAAGGTGCTCTTACTGGTTTTTAAAGCTATGCGTGGACTCGCCCCCGACTACATAAATGACCTATTAGTAAAATATGTCCCTGCCAGAGCCCTGAGGTCCTCAGATTCACTCCAAATGTCCAGAACGGTCTAGAACTAAAACCAATGGAGAGGCTGCATTTAGTTCATATGCCCCCAGACTGTGGAGTAAGCTTCCTTTGACTATTAGGAAATCTGATTCTGTGGATATTTTTAAGAAAAACCTGAAGACTTACCTCTACCAAAGGGCATTCTCTTAGGAACTGAGAAAAATGTAATTTTTAAATTCTCTTGTTATTTAATTATAACAATAAATATATAAATATTTAATGTTATTACCATTTTATCGCTATTTTACATATTCGTGTATTTTATTGTGTGTTTTACTGTCAATTTCATCGACTCATTCATCTTTCTGTAAAGCACATTGATTGGCACTTTGTGTTCGAAATGCACTATATAAATAAAGTTTATTATTATTATTATTATTATTATTATTATTATTATTATTATTATATTATAATGCCTTTGTGATCAATTGGAAAGCCAAGTGCAAGCCAGGCCTAATCACCCAATCAGTGCCCAACCTCACAAATGCTGTACTGGCTGAATGGAAGCAAATCCATACAACAATGCTCCAACATCTAGTGCAAAGCTTTCCCAGAAGAGTGGAGGTTTGTGATAGCAGCAAAGGGTGGACCAGCTCCCTATTAATGGCAATGCCTATAATTTTGGATGAGACGCTGGACGACAGGTGTACACATACTTCTGGCCATGTAGTGTACCTTCACTGAAAGAGCAGAGATCAGAGAAACAGATCTTTTCCAGTTCAGCCAAACAGCTGAGTTGACGATGATTGGAGAGTAATTATTACCTTGTAAATATACTGACGTAGGTTTTTCTTCGAAAGAAAAGTAAGAAGTTCCTGTCCGGGAAATAAAAACAAAGACAATTTAAAATTTTGTAAAAATGGGTTAAATTCATAAACAATCAAGCACATTCATAAAAAATTTGGTTGCTTAAGCAGTCCCTGAATTTCTTACATTCTGCAATGACCCTAAGCTACCACAGGGGGGCAGCTCTCTATCCATAACAAGGACAGCAGTTAGGATTTCACTTTTTAGCCCGCCAAAAGTTTTTTTCAGTGATAAAACACCCTCACACTGTGAATAATAATCACTAACCAAACTTAGAATGAGGACAGACTTCAGATTAGTACCAATCCTACTGTTTTTGGAGAAAAGAAAATAAATAATAGTTTATTCAGTCACAAATTTAGGTTTGGCTTCTAAAACAACTTCCAAAAGGCACATATAAGCAAGTGTCTGTTCAAACTCAGCTTAAACCAATCACTTTTTGATATATCAGTCACATGGCAAAAGAGATGTGAGAAATTTGGTTTCACACAGTCTAAAAATATCCTCTTCCTACTACTGAATGTAGTTACCAGCAGTTTCTAAATTGCAACCACTGCAATGAATGTGTGGGTGTCATACAACTGTACTTTCTGAAGGCACATTGAGTCATTTGTTGAGAAACAGGAGAAAAGGACCTACCAATCACGCCTCTCACATGCTAGGGTCCATAATTCTGGGCCTGATCGTGGGCCACAGCCCCACACAGGAGAGCTAATGCTAATGTGAATCGGGCTAATGCTAATGTGAACTATGTTTCACTAGTGAGCACCTCCCCATACAGGAGAGCTAATACTAATGTAAACTGGGCTAATGCTAATGTGAACCGGGCTAATGTTAATGTGAACTGTGTTTCACTAGTGAGCACCTCCCCATATAGGAGAGCTAATGCTAATGTGAATTGTGCTAATGCTAATGTGAACTGTGTCTCACTAGTGAGCACCTCCCCATACAGGAGAGCTAATGCTAATGTAAACTGGGCTAATGCTAATGTGAATCGGGCTAATGCTAATGTGAACTGCGTCTCACTAGTGAGCACCACCCCACACAGAGGAGGTAATGCTAATGTGAATCGTGCTAATGCTAATGTGAACGGCATCTCACTAGTGAGCACCTCCCCATACAGGAGAGCTAATGCTAATGTAAACTGGGCTAATGCTAATGTGAATCGGGCTAATGCTAATGTGAACTGCGTCTCACTAGTGAGCACCACCCCACACAGGAGAGCTAATGCTAATGTGAACTGGGCTAATGTTAATGTGAACCAGGCTAATGTTTATGTGAACTGCGTCTCACTAGTGAGCACCACCCCACACAGGAGATCTAATGCTAATGTGAACTGCATCTCACTAGTGAGCACCTCCCCATACAGGAGAGCTAATGCTAATGTGAATCGGGCTAATGCTAATGTGAACGGCATCTCACTAGTGAGCACCACCCCACACAGGAGAGCTAAGGCTAATGTGAACTGGGCTAACGCTAAGTGCTGATGAGAGAGACAGACCGCACAGTTGGGAGGGAGGGAGAGAGAGAGAGAGAGATGAAGCGATACCTTTCTGTCAGTCTCCCCTGCTGTCTGTAGCAGGGCCATGAGGAGCGCCATGGCTTTAGTCTGGATCTGCTGGTTGGTCCTGAGAGAAGCAGAAAGGCATGATGTTTAAATGCACTGCTGAGGACTTCCACAGTGTTTACACACGCAATTTCCAGGCAATAAAGAGTTTTCATCTGAATTTAGGAGTCCAAGAATAGGGTTGTGAGTGCACGTGTCTGTGTGTGAGTGTGTGTGTGTGTGTGTGTGTGTGTGTGTGCGCTTGTGTGAGTGTGTGTGAGTGCTCTCCTCCAAACACAACTCCTAAGCGCCCAGCACCAGGATCGCTGCCAGAGAAACAGCGTCATACCTGAGGCCCACAGCCAGCTCTGCTCCGCTCAGACAGGAGTACACATGACCTCAGATCGCTCTGGGACTGCCACCCTACCCCCCCTACCCGCCAACCCCCCCCTCTCAATCCCGCCAAATCCCTCGCTCTGTGCCCGCAGCTGCCGGGAGGCCAGCCGACCCCACAGACTATCACTCAGAGAGCGGAAACCATGGCAACCCCACCGCAACGCCACACCTGGCGCCCAGACCTGGGCTTTGATGCGGGAGCCGCCACCCAGGGGAGCAGTTTGCCAGCATTAGCCCCCCCCCCCCACCCCCCCCACCCCCACTTCAGAGCCTTTAACCTGCTCTCCTTCCTCTTTTTCAAACATACTACTTCCATTCAAGTTTTATCGCCCATGAAGCACCGCTGGGATTCTGAGCCCAAAGCTTAGCCGTGTGAAACAGCGTGTGTCTGCAGAGGAAGTGATGTCATCGTTCGTTCTACACACGCACAGATGGTAAACTGTGCCGTATGCTCTTTCTGAACCTTGCTGACAGATCTCTAAATTGCTCCAAAAACGCTGCAGAGTCACGCTCTTCCCTGGTCTGCCTGTACGAAAGCAGCTCTGGACACACACGCACGCACACGCGCGCGCGCGCGCACACACACACACACAAATACACACACAGGTACACACACACACGCACACATGGACACACACACACAAATACACACACACGTACACACACACACACACACAAATACACACGCACACACCCACGCACACGCACACACACACACACAAATACACACGCACACGCGCGCGCACACACACACACACACACAAATACACACACAGGTACACACACACACGCACACATACACATACGTACACACAAACACACACAAATACACACGCACACACCCACGCACACGCACACATACACACACGCACGCACACACACACAAATACACACACACATACACACGCACACGCACGCACACATACACGCACACACACTTCCTGGGCGCAGAGGGGAGGGGTTCTGGAGTGCTCAGCAGAGGGGGCCTACAGCGACTGGTCCAAACGATCCACAATGCAGTGCGGCCCAGCTGAAGCTGAAACCGAGCGGGTTTCCAGGATGGCGGGGGCCCAGCGGAGTGTCTCTCCCAGACAGTGTGACTCACTGGCCCCCGCTTGGCTCCCGTACTGCAGACACGTCACCGTTTGGACCGTCTATCTGCAGCTGCAGCGGCTTTTCTGAGTGTGTGCGTGTGTGTGGGCCGGTGTGTTTTTACGGGGTGTGAGAGTATGCATGATCACAACTGTGTGTTTGTATGTTTGTGTTAGATATACATGTGTAACTGTGTGTGTGCGTGTGTGTGTGTGTGTTTGTGTGCGTGCGTTCGTGTGTGTGCATGCGTGCACGTGTGTATGTATGTGTGTGTGTGTGCATGCGTGTGTGCGCACACTTACTCACACTTGCAGGTGTTCCAGCTGGTCACCTCCTGCTTGACCAGCTGGAACAGGCTGCTGTGTGTGTGTGCGCGTGTGCTTGTGTGTGTGTGTATGTGTGTGTGTGTGTGTGCAGCCTTACTCACACTTGCAGGTGTGAGATGAGCCTCTCCATGGCTACCTCCTGCTTGGCCAGCTGGAACAGGTTGCTGTGTGTGTGTGTGTGTGTGTGTGTGCAGCCTTACTCACACTTGCAGGTGGGAGATGAGCCTCTCCATGGTGACCTCCTGCTTGACCAGCTGGAACAGGCTGCTGTGTGTGTGTGCGTGTGCATGTGCTTGTGCGTGTGTGTGTGTGTGTGTGTGCAGCCTTACTCACACTTGCAGGTGGGAGATGAGCCTCTCCATGGTGACCTCCTGCCTGACCAGCTGGAACAGGCTGCCGCTGCTCAGCACCATGTTCTCCAGGATGGCCAGGGACAGCTGCTGCATGGACGCGTCCAGCACCTTGGCATTCACGAAGCTGGCAATCTGAGGAGGACCGGGGCGTCAGTCACACAAAGGGGCGGGGACTGGGTGCGTCAGTCACACAAAGGGGCGGGGACTGGGTGCGTCAGTCACACAAAGGGGCGGGGACTGGGTGCGTCAGTCACACAAGGGGGAGGGGACTGGGTGCGTCAGTCACACAAGGGGGAGGGGACTGGGTGCGTCAGTCACACAAGGGGGAGGGGACTGGGTGCGTCAGTCACACAAAGGGGCGGGGACTGGGTGTGTCAGTCACACAAAGGGGCGGGGACTGGGTGCGTCAGTCACACAAAGGGGCGGGGACTGGGTGCGTCAGTCACACAAAGGGGCGGGGACTGGGTGCGTCAGTCACACAAATGGGAGGGGACTGGGTGCGTCAGTCACACAAAGGGGAGGGGACTGGGTGCGTCAGTCACACAAGGGGGAGGGGACTGGGTGTATCAGTCACACAAAGGGGCGGGGATTGGGTGCGTCAGTCACACAAAGGGGCGGGGACTGGGTGCGTCAGTCACACAAAGGGGCGGGGACTGGGTGCGTCAGTCACACAAATGGGAGGGGACTGGGTGCGTCAGTCACACAAAGGGGCAGGGACTGGGTGCGTCAGTCACACAAAGGGGCGGGGACTGGGTGCGTCAGTCACACAAAGGGGCGGGGACTGGGTGCGTCAGTCACACAAATGGGAGGGGACTGGGTGCGTCAGTCACACAAAGGGGCGGGGCCTGGGTGCGTCAGTCACACAAGGGGGAGGGGACTGGGTGTGTCAGTCACACAAAGGGGCGGGGACTGGGTGCGTCAGTCACACAAAGGGGCGGGGACTGGGTGTGTCAGTCACACAAAGGGGCGGAAACTGGCTGGTCCTTCAGGACTGGGAGAGGGATGTGATGTCGCCATGGCTGCAATATTACCTTTTTAATGAAGACAGATGAGAGGTTCTCCCAGGACACAATCCCATGATCCATCAGCTCCATGAAGGCCGTCAGTGTGTGAGTCATAATGAGGGCGTTCCTGAGACCGACAGGGAACACCTCACATCAGCACAGGGAACTCTGACATCACTGCTGAGAATACTGACATCAGCACAGGGAACTCTGACATCACTGCAGAGATGAGGTGACATCAGCACAGGAAACTCTGACATCACTGCAGAGAATACTGACATCAGCACAGGGAACTCTGACATCACTGCAGAGATGAGGTGACATCAGCACAGGGAACTGACATCACTGCAGTGGATACTTTGACATCACTGCAAAGAATACTGACATCAGGACATAGCACACTGACATCAGCTGCCATCAGTGAAGGAATGACTGATATTCCAGTCCTCAGAAAAAAACTGTAAATATGTGCAGTTCCAATACATGTCAACATGCCAGCACACTCTCTCTCTCTATCTCTCACACACACACACACACACACATAGTCATACACACACACACACACACACACGCATAGTCATACACACACACACACACACACACACACACACACACACACACACACACACACACGCATAGTCATACACACACACACACACACACACACACACACAGTCATACACACACACACACACACACACAGGCAAACACACACACACACACAGACAGACACACGCACACTGTCAATTTGACCACTTCTGAAATCTAACTTTGCAGCTGCTGGGAAAGCCTTCAAAGCCACAGCAGTTGGGAGAGAGCTCATCTGCAGACACTCTGCGTATGAGAACACAGCTCCAGGAGCTGCCAGGCCAAAGCCCTCTGTTCCCAGCCACTATTTATAGCTTGCAGAAGCTGAGGTTAGCATTCGGAAAGTAGGGGACTCGGACACACTTTCAATCTGTATGTTTTCAGTTTATATCTGTCTCTCTCTGACCTACACTGGCATATGAGTGCAAACGCGTGCACACGCAGACATGCAGACATGCAGATATGCAGACATGCAGACACACACACACACACACACACACACTCGGCGATGGTCATCAGAGGCAGAAGCCAGAAACGGCTAAGTCACTGGCTTTGGGGAGTGGGAGAAACTTCTTTTTGACACAGGCATTCCGCACAGATCTCAACTCCTCCTTTTTGTGAGCGAACCATCTGAGCCAACATTCACTGCATTCCTGTCGAGCTCTGAGGAGCACTGTCAGGGAGAGGGGACGGGGACTGGGACTGGCAAAAGGGGCAATAGTGAGCCAGCCCGGCTCCAGCTCCACACCTTCCTACTCACGCCAGCTTCACCTGCACAGGTGACCCGCCCAGCCACCCCGCCCACCCCCACCCGGCAGAGTACCGGGCGTGGCACTCACTCGTTAGCGTTCTCCACGATGTGCACCAGCAGGGTGTGCCCGTCGCGGCTGATGAACTCCTGGGCAAAGGTGACGTCAGTGGACACGCCCGCTAGCTGCTTCAGGGAGTCGCAGCGAACCCCCCCATCCGAGCTCTGGATCCCCTTATGCAGGTCCTCTGCGCACCGGCCCTAAAACACACACGTACAGGATCTTCACCGAGATACAAGATCTTTACACATATACAGGATCTTTATCCAGATATAGGAT
>CM077288.1:64027920-64042920 GCA_039654925.1 Anguilla pacifica
TACACTGCCCCCACTGATACATAACATATCCATACTCTGCGTCCTGAGCACCTCTGGTGAGCTGCTTCCTGTAAAGACGAAGCTTCAGGACTCTACAGCGCCCCCATTTTAGGAGCATTTGCTCCTGAAAATTGATGCGTGCCAACCGAAAAAATAGCTGAGGAGCACGTCTACTGATTGGGATGTATTGGTGTGCTCCTAAATTTTTCAGCAGTGACACAATGCTAAAGCCTCTCAGATGGCCTGGCTGCCTGTTTTACAGTCAGCAGAGTCAGTTCTGCATCAAAAACCCACACAACAAACCTTGAACCCAGACTGAGAGAGAAAGAGAACTATGAGGGTTAGGGCCCCCTCTCTCTCTCTTTTGGTCACGAAGCTCACAGACATGTACAGGAAATACTCATAAAACGTTCAGACACGAGCATACATGAACACACGGACACGCACGCAGATTTTGTCTTAATGTGGTCGCACAACGTACACGGGAAGCTCCTTCTAGATGCACAAAGACACAAAAAGTCCTACAGCTATTTGTGATCATTATGATCTCAGCTCGCCAGTCTACTACGAGCGAACCACAAGCACGGGCCTTCTGGGTTATACGTCATGGACACTTTGTACACCAACACAAATTTCAAGAACTGGGGAACTGGACTACGTGTCATCACCTCAGGGCTAAAAAAACGTTTAAAAAAAGACTGCAGAACCATGCTGCTGACCAAACCTTGACGAGGCCGCACAGTAAACTGTTTACACGAAGCAGCCAGGCTCGTTCCTTCTACTTACGGCGCTTCCGTTGTTGTTTGTTGCGGCAGTCAGTGTTTACACGCAGAATAAATAAAGCCCTTCATGTTCTTACCACTGCTAAATCAGCCCCTCTAATTTTCTTCTCTGTCCAGCGTGTGCTTTTGGCTTGGGTACTAGTTTCTTTTTGCATTGCATTTTACTCCAAAACTCCATCCTCGCTTTTTTTTTGTTTTTTGCTGTGGTTCTAGAGAAAAGACACTAAGAACCAACTGATAATTGAATGTTTCGTAATAGTGCCGACTAAGGGATCATTTTTCATTCTCTCTTTTTTCAAAGCTGTACTTCACCCATTTCCGTTATAGCCACCAATAGCTGGTAAGCTGCTCAAACATGTAATTTTCTGCTGGAAACACATTACCCGAGGTATCAAGTTTGGCTACAATTACAGCACACAACAGACAAAAGCATGTTTAGTAACCAAAACAACCAAACAAAAATGTTCTGAATACCAATGTACATAGATATTTATTTTTTTTATGTCAGTGATCTGCAGGATTTTAATGATGTCTGAAATTGCAATTACTTCAAATAAAGTATTTGACCCAGGTCTGGCACAAACCAAAGATTAAGTATGAATCCGGGTAAAACCATAACGCATAACACAGAATATAATATCTAGTTTAAATCAATTAAGACTCATGCACTCTAGAAAACAAAAGTTGTCCGAATTTCAGTATTTAATAATCATAATCGATATTCAAATTTCATTTTTTGCAGGGCCACCTCACTCTGTTTACTCCAGCTCTACCCTCCATCGATCAGTCTTTCTTTCAGAATCAGCAGCTTCTGTCTCTACCCACAGTTCCCCCAATATCTCTCCGTCCCCCCAATCTCTCACCATCTTCTCACCTGCTTCCTCTCTCTCCCTCTTCCTTGACAAACACATTGGCGACACAGTAATAAGTCAGAGAACAGTCACTCAGATTCAAAATCTGGTATTTCCCACCACTAACACCTCTGCCCACGTTTTTGAAAAGTTCATAAGTTAGTGTTGAGAAGGCCAGTGCATTAGCCACTACTCCACTTCTCCACACTGCCTTAACCTGCCCTGCTCTGTTACTCCTGGACCCTGTTTATAGGCCATTAGCCAGCATGCTAACCTCTGACCAACAGCCAGCAAGACAGGCTGTGCTCTGTCCACTTGAAAGGGGTTACAAATAAAGTTGTGTTTAGCTAGAACAGACCGGAGCACTTTGCAATCAGCGGGGGGGTAGGGGGGTGGGGGGAAGCAGTATGCTGTTATAAACAACACACTTACCCATCACAAACTTCTTTTATGACGGCAGAGAGAGGCTTTTTCTGCAAGAGAAGGAGACATTTTGTTGGCGGAGGACATTCGTTTCAAGAGGGAACAGCTGGATTTAAAGATACTGCCTCGTAAATACGACAAGAACTGGGAATACCCCCCAACAAGTGCATGGCAAACAAGGATTATTAGGAGCCAGAACAGTGGTTTATTTTTATTTTTTTAACTGAACACTAAAGTGACTGAAACATACAATTATTCCTCTCTGTGGCATGCAGCACTGGTTGTCTGAACACTGCTGCTCTGTAATTTGTGGCCTAGTGTGGCAGCCCCATTGCAGGCCCTGCTGAAATGTGCAATTGGCAAGGGGCAGTCAGAGGTCTAGTGAAGTGCAGAACAGGCCAATCACAGGTCTAGTGATGCACAGAAGGGACCAATCAGAGACAGGACAAAGGGCCTTGTGGTCAGCTCTGCTGTGAAGCCACAGAACAAACATGGGTTCGGCAGATAAACGCTCACTCACGCTCGCAGAAGACCAGACACACCCCTCAGTCGACTCACTTCCTGTCCTCCCCCAAAACTCCACACCTACAAACACTCCCCCCAAACCCATTATCAAACTATCACCCCCCAGGTCAATTGACACGACATTTATGCCCATGCTGTATACATACACAGAGGTGTTTTCACAATGCTAACTTCCTCATTCTGAGCCAAGCCCAGGTATGAATGACTCAGTTCTTAACCAATTAAAATTCAAACGCACACACACCTCCCCCCACCCCACGTCTAGCCCACCCCATTAGCGATGGTGCCCAGAGTACCTGGTCCAGCTCAATAAGTTGGGGGTAGGCCCCTGGCATCTGGATGGCGATCTTCACGATGTCCTTCTGTGGCGGCATGTTGAAGCTTGTGTGTGTGTGCGTGTGTGTGTGTGTGTGCGTGTGTGTGTGGGGTGCGTGTGTGCGCACGTGTGTGTGTGTGTGTGTGTGTGTGAAATACTCAGCTGCTGCTTAGCTCAGAGGAGTAAGCAAGACAGGGCCCTGAAAGAGAGCAGAAAAAAATACATGTATTCAGAGATCAACTGATCCAACACTCTCACACACACACACACACACACACACACACACCAAGTAAAAATATGTTTTCACAAACCAAAGAAATGCCCACCACCACGTACGCACAAGCTAACAAAAACAGGAGATGAAGCAGCAGAGGCCACACAAGTTCACACACACTCACACACACACACACACAAGTTCACACACACACACACACACACACACACACACACACTCACACACACACACACACAAGTTCACACACACACACACACACACACACAAGTTCTCACACACACACACACACACACACACAAGTTCACACACACACAAGTTCACACACACACACACACACACACACACACACACACACACACGGCGGCTGCAGGACCCCACAGAGCAGCGCTTCCTCTCGGGCCCCGCCCCGCGCGCTCGGGCCACGCCCCCGCTCTTTAACAGCAGCGCTGCGACGGGACGGCCGAATGCCGGGCGCGTCACACGCTGTTATTTTCGGAGGCGAACCGGCCCGAGCTCGCAAGTTCCTCTTTCTAACGCCGCGAGATATGCTCAAACGCACGCTCCTGTGGTTCCAGTTCCAGGTTTGTGTATGAGAGAGAGAGAGAGAGAGAGAGAGAGAGAGAGAGAGAGAGAGAGCGAGAGAGCGAGAGAGCGAGAGAGAGAGAGAGAGAGAGCGAGAGAGCGAGAGAGAGAGAGAGAGAGAGAGAGAGAGAGAGAGCGAGAGAGCGAGAGAGCGAGAGAGCGAGAGAGCGAGAGAGAGAGAGAGAGAGAGAGAGAGAGAGATATGGGCCATGCACCGGCACGTACAGGAAGAGTTTTCCCCACTCGATCAACAGAAGCCATTGTAGATGTGTTTAACAGGCCCTGGAGTTTCCGCATGGAAAGCCTCAGTGCTGTTGCAATCGAAATACCTTGATTAGCGATTATGCCAAGAAGAAGAGTGTGTGCGTGCATATATGTGTGTGTGTTTTTTATAAAAGGACATGTTTTGTCCTCATAAACCACCTAACCTACAAATACCCCAGAAAATGGTATCCATGCACACGCACACACACACACACACACACACACACATACGCTGACACAATTAGAACCAGACCACAGCCAAAAGAATGAAAAGCTCCTTATGAGTACTGCACTTGGACACAAGTCTACGCTGCACTTGCCAGTCTACAAAACAACTTTATCCTCAAATCCAGCCAGGCAGTCTTGTGGCTTAAGCTCCTTTTCTTTTTTAATATTAAAAGGAATGTCTCATTTTAAACCGTTAAATTTTATTATTATTTTTTTTTTACAATACAAAAGCCTCAGTTGTCAGCAAGCAATGAACAGCTTAAAATGACACGCACCGGTGCAGTGTCTTACATCTGTGACAGGGACAAAATGGCGTCCCACACACTGTGAGCCGAGTTCAGTCAGTGTCACACCATCACAGAACACAACGGTCACCTTGGTGACCCCAGTCGTCCAATCAGAGGCCCCAGCTCACAGAGGTCAGTACAGCAGATGTAGCCGAAGAAGAAGACACCACAGACAGCTCTAGGCTGAGTGCACAGGCTCACGGACCCTGCGACGTTGCGATTAACAAACATCAGTTCTTCTCTGACAAAGAATTGAGTTTGGCAGTCGCTGAAATGAAACAGAGATGTTGCGTGAGCCACAAAAATAAGCGTGACGGGCGATCTCGTATCTGTTGCTCAGAATCGCGGCCTCACCGGAACTCCTAACCAAGAAGGACACGCAGATGAACAGTACCCAATCATAAGCAATAAATAAGCTATAAAATAAATCCCTAGACAGGGCCAGTTAATACGTTTATTTAAGCTCCTGAGCGCAGCCAATCAACGGGAAAATTGATGCGCGCGCTTGATTTAACAGATAACCTTACGGTGTGCGAGGAGCTCTGCGATTGGACCCCAGACCACACAGGATTATTTATGGCGCCACACGGTTGCGAGCGGCCCTGACAACGATCGCATCGTCAGGCTCACCAGACGAGCGCCTGCAAAATTTATCTTATGAGGTTTACAAATGGCCACATTTTACATTTTGCAATTATTTGATGCAGATGGGTAGCATTTAAATGGGATCCCAGGTGGTGGAATCTTAGGAGACCGCCAGGATACGGTTTCCCAATTTAGGGGAACGCCCGCCTCGATTTCTCAACACGGACGTTCTGTGGAAATTGGGAGTGGATCTGGGCTCCGGTCTGCGGAATTCTCCGCAGGCCTCGGAATGCATCGCAGACAGGATCGAACTCGCCCGCCCCCGAGGATCATGGGAAAGGCAGTCCCTTGGGGGAGCAGGAAGAGCTCTGCCCACAACCTCTCGCCTCCCCACCACACACGCTAATGCACGATTGACAGGTGGGAAAGTTTGGGGGGTGGAGGGGGTTGGGTTTTGTGGGTGGAAAGTTCCTCGCTGCAGGGAGGTTATAGCAAAAACAAGCCTTAGCGGACTCCAAAAGTGCAAATTGCCACAAGTACAACAGCATCAGTACAACAACCGCAGAACATCAACCGTCCTCTCTCAAACAGGGATGATTCAATGAAATCTGAAATTTGACCGGCTGAGCAGCTCAGTTTTGCAACTGGCGTGGTCAGGCTCTGAGAGACCTAAACTGCCCCCAGTTTCCAAAATCCACCTCCATCAGCGCTAATACGGCTGGGTAACAGTGGGAGGGGCGGCTGACCCCACCACCTCCGTCACAGGGTGGAGCTGCTGACCTGTCCCAACCTGGACACAGAGATGTCCTGCAGGTAATCCCCAAAAAGTTGAGAGCGGCAGTCTGTCTCTGAGTGACACTCTGGGCCCTTCCTCTCCTCCAGCTGTTGACACTCGACCCTGTGCTGAAGAGGTAGGACTGTGTGTGTGTGTGTGTGTGCGTGGGTGTGTGTAGGTGTGTGTGTGTGTGTGTGTTCGTAGGGAGTGGAGGCGCAGTGTGAGTTTACGTGTGTGTGTGTGTGAGTGAAAGTGAGAGTGTGAGTGAGTGTGTGTGTGATGGTGTGAGTGTTTGTATGCCTGTGTGAGTGAGTGTGTGATGGTAGGGAGTGGAGGTGCAGTATGAGTTTGCGTGTGCATATGTGGGTGAGTGTGAGAGTGAGAGTGTGCGTGTGTGAGAATGTGCGTGTGTGAGTGTGGGTGAGTATGCGTGTGTGAGTGAGTGTGTGAGAGTGAGAGAGTGAGAGTGAGAGTGTGCGTGTGTGAGTGAGTGTGTGAGAGTGAGAGTGTGTTGGCAGGTAGTAGAGGTGCAGTGTGGGAAGCGTAATGTGAGCCAGCTCATGGCCGTACACCACTGCCTGTCAGACCACAGAATTCCGAGGCGTCTGTTGCCCTTTGACCCCGGACAGACGCCGGTAACAGGAGCCCTCCTCGGGGGTCTGGGGGGCTCTTGGCTGCCTGAAATTCCATCACTGGACCAAAAGGGGTGGGGTGGGGGGGCGGATTGCTTCAGATTCACCATACTGCATAGCCCCACTGTCCTGGGACAGAGCACTTCCCACACACCCTCCCTCTCACACACCTACACCTACACAGCCACCAAAATAAAGCCCCATAGGCTGTAGGCTCCCTCCACCTTCTTGGATGTCCATTAAATAACAAGCAACGACAGATAAATGTAATTACCGAACAGAAGCCGTCTGTCCTCCTTCCAGATATACCTTTTTTTTTTTTTTAAGATATATGCCAATAGATCACCGATTATGACTGTCGCGTAACCAGCACACGACTGCACTGGGTTGCATTAGCCGATTCTGCGTTTCCCCTAAACAGATTTACTTCCCTGATTTACCAGATTAAGTGGAATCCGATGTCACACCTTAAAGCAATAATCATTACAAAAAAAAGTATCAGTATCCACTTACTGTGCTCTACAGTAGAGGAAAGCCCCAACGAAAATTACATGTCACCCATCATCGCTGTCGACGTGATCTTGCTTTATATTTCACACGCGCACGTTTTGCACTTCAGGGATGAAGGAGTCTTCCTTGACGAAAGGTGGTGTTGCGAAAAAGACGATGTTTGGAGACTACAAAGTAAAGCTGTGAGCTCTGTTTAACAACACTACTTTACAAAGCAAATGCACTTAAGTAACAACGTTGTACTGAGGTCAAATATTTTAAAGTAGACTAGCCTTACATAGGCTGAACACTGTACGTCTGTACTGTACGCCTCCCTGAAAAATAACGTCTGCCAGGTGATTGTAATGTAAAATAATAGCCTGCAAAAAAATTGAGCAAAAAGCCACTTGTAGTCCGAAATCGGCTTCGTCAAAGCAGAAGACACAATATTGGTCAGAATGAAAACAGGTATTCCGAGAACCGGCCCCCAGGCCAGAGTTTCAGACGACACACATATACACAGGGAGAGAGAGAGAGACTCGGTCTACTCACAGGTCAACTCGCCGCCAGCCGAAATGCAATCTCTTTTGTTGTGTAGCGTTGGTCGTTACCCTCCTACCTGTTGAAAAACACGAATTTATTGTCCTCGAAAAAGCGCCGATGAGAAGGTGGGAAGCATTTGTATTCCGTCTTTTGCGGCAGCAACCGGTTCTCAGTGGGAAGTTTTCTTGGCAAAAGTTTTCGTACTGCGAAGAACTCTCTCCCAGAGTTTCAAAGCAGCTAATTGATTAGTTTCACAGTTCCGGGTTGAAGCTCTAGCTTGAATCCCACTCGCCCCCTACAGGACCGAGAAATCTGGACGTCCGGGCGTTTTTTTCCCAACAAAGAAGCGTTGGTCGCGGACTCCTGTCTGTATGTGCAAGTGTGCGTCGAATCTGATGTATTTTATCGGGCTTAGCGTGCGTGCACATTAACGCCGCTGCTTTAGTTTTGGTTAACGTACACGGTTAAGCAGGTGTAATTTCTGGGATATATGAAATCATTTGGAAGGACATATCGCTTTTCTTTCTTCCCATGCTGAATTAACTTTTTCCTGATTGTATGTCTCGCATGTACCAGTTTTGCTGTACCCGGATCTTGCGTACAGTAACTAGCCTACGTAATGTACTTACGTACAGTGTTTTTGCGGTCGGATTGCAAGTGTTGATTGGCCTTCATATGCAACAAATTCAAAAAAGTTCCTAGACAAGAGCAGTTAATGTTTTTTAAGCTCCTGTCCTGAGCGAAGCTAAACCATTGTAAAAAAAAATTTGACGCGCTCGCTTGGTTCAACACATAACCATAACTATATGCCAGTGGTTCTCAGCCTCTGTCCTGGAGTATCTCATGTATATGCTGGTTTTCGTTCCAACCACAATTGCAATCCCAGAATTTTAACAAGTTGTTCATTTTTCTTAATCAGGTGCTTCTCATGCTTGGAGGGAATATACCCTCTTAAACAACATTACATCAGAAATAGCTATGTGTAGCATGAATAATAAAATCCCCATGTTGTGCTTCGTTGCAAACAATTACATACAAAGGAAAATTATTTTTTACTGGTCAAATTAAAGACTTAGGTGAATCAGAGGGCTTCAAATTGGTAAAAGCGTGGACACCTGGCTACTCCAAAACGAACCATTTGGAAGATAATGAAGAATTCAGACAAAGCAAATAACGACCCAAAACTGCATTGTGTTAATAAATTTCAGGAAATTAAACACGTGTTCAGAAGTCTATTGATTTTACCCCAGTCTTTCAATTGGTCCAAAAAATTGTTACCTCTTAAGTAATTGTTTGCAATATAGCTCAATATGAACGATTATTTTATTGTTTATTACTATTTTTGACATAATGTGGCTTAAGTGGGCAAATACTCACGAAAAGCACCTCATTAAGAAAAATTCGCAACTTTGTGTTCGGACCCTAGACCGCACAGGATTATTTCTGGCGCCACGTGGTTGTGAACGGTTATGACAATTAGGCTGCCTCCATTAATGCTCATCAAACGAGTGCATGCAAAATTTATGTTATGAGGCTTACCTAATAGCCACATTTACAGGCAGTTACGTGACGCAGATGGGTAATATTTATATGGGATCCCAGGTGGTGGGATCTTAACAGGGGCCAGTAACGGTCTCCCAACTCGGGGAACGCTGCCATGATTTCTCAATACAGATATTCTGGGGGAAAATTAACTGTAATTCGCAACGATTCCAACCCCATCGTGATTGCTACAGCTACACAGTAAAATGTCCAGTGTTAATTCAACACTAACAGAGATCATTTGGTCCCAACGGGTTGGATTAACACTGGACATTTTACGGAGCAGTTTCACGAGTAACAACCTTAGTTTTTGCCCTGAGAAACTGGGCAATTCCCCCCTATTTGGCTGATCGTGTCACCAATTGGCTGGACTTTCCTAGAACTTCAAATTGAGTGTTGGTCACGAACGCAAATCTGTGACATTTAAAAATGGAAGAACTGGAATTCGGTGACATTTAAAAGTGGAAGAGGTTTTTTGACCGTTACATACAAAGTCATAACAAAAATGATGACACCAAAATGTTATGTTATTTATTTATTTATTTATTCAAATCTTTCTGTGGTACGGGTAGTAACTATAGACATAGAGAACCATTCTGTTACAAATATTCTCTTACATATGCTTGGCCTCTCTACAAATCCTGAAGTTTGTTTAAAAATATATATTTATATAGGAAGAATTCCCTGGACACCAAAGGCTTCCACGTTGAAGCCATACCTCAAAATACAGGCGACAGCTTCAACACCAGGAGTCCAGGTGTACTTTTAACTGGGAGTACTATTGTAAATATCCATGTTGAGATGACTTGGATCAATACAAATTATTATATATATTCATACATATATATAGAAAAAAATCCAAATGATTTTTTTTTGTATATTCCACAAATATAAAAATAAATGCTCACTGTATACAAACAGAACTGCACTGCCTAGAATGGCATGAACAAGTAAAAAAACTTGTGAGTGTTTAAAAACACACTTGGACATCCCCTCTCCACACACACACACACACACAAGCACGCACGCGCACACACGCACGCACACACACACTTAACATGTATACATATCTAAAATGGTGTTATACAGATTTACAGTCAACAAGGTGATGCAGTGGGTACTCAGAGATAAAGCCAAACAGAAATAATGTCTTATGCAAGACCACACACAGGTTTCTGGGAAATAAAAAAAATATATATATACTACTGTTCAGATTAGTTGATGTCATGGCACTGCTTTTGTTTTTTTGTTGTTTTTTTTTTTTTTTTTTTTTTTAGAAAACATCCCTTTAAAAAGAAATTTCATTAGTTAATTTCACATTCATTCAGAAGTGCTTGTACACACACACATACACACGTGCACACTCAGAAAAAACAACACATGAACACACGCACGGTATTCAGTTCAGTATATAACCATATAAGAACTTATTCCTTTTTGGGATGCACAGTACAGCTACACATTTAGGCAGCACAAATATACCAACTCTTGGATAAGATACAACTTCAGCGTGAGTGGAGACAGTGGGATAAAACGATTATAAGAGGACAGTGTTGACAAAACAATTTAAGACGCACCAAAAATAATTTTTGGAAAAAATCTTTACAAGGGATAAAAATTTTAAAAAGCAGCGGTTCCAGCGAACTCTGCGTTCAGCCAATCACAGAACAGCACACCTTTTATCCCCCATTCCAAGTACCGGCCAGCCTTGCCCAGGTGTGTCAGGTGGAACCCTTTCTACTCCAAATACAAAAAAATCGGCCTCTGCTCTGGACAAGAGCAGAGAAATCTGATCAACGTTTACATCCACTGCGACAGAAGAGACACACACACGTATGCGCAGTCTCTCTCTCTCTCTCTCTCTCTCATACACACACACACACACACACACGTATGCGCAGTCTCTCTCTCTCTCTCTCTCATACACACACACGTATGCGCAGTCTCTCTCTCTCTCTCTCATACACACACACACACACGTATGCGCAGTCTCTCTCTCTCTCATACACACACACACGTATGCGCAGTCTCTCTCTCTCTCTCTCTCTCATACACACACACACGTATGCGCAGTCTCTCTCTCTCTCACACACACACACACATACACGCAGAGTCCCTCTCTTTCTCTCACACACACACATTTGTACAATAACCTCTTTTTTTGACAGCAGATCTTTCCTGCTGTGCACTGTCTGTGTGAACTGCAGTTAAATTTGGATGGGGGAGGGGGGCTGCTGCTATGAGTCCATGCCACCATCTGTCCCAAACGAACAGTGACAGGGTCTGTGGGGCCCTGTGTGTTCCAAACAGAACAGACTCCCCCAAACAAGGTTTCGCATCTGAGCACTTTGAGGTACAACCAGCGAACTCGTGAACATTTCGCAAAAAGGGGGTAAAAACCGGAGTAGTCAAACCTGGTGTTGGCTCTCCTACAGTAGCTAAACCAATAAACAGAACTGTTACAATCTCACTGGGGAAGATTTTTTAATATATCCTGTGACCCAACCCAGGAAACCCATTGGGGGGGAGAGAGGGGAGTTCACCTTGATTGTGACATCATTTCACTCTTGACAGCAGATGGAAGCATGGACAGATCTAATCAAAGGAATAACTCAATTATTCCAACATGGATCCGTCTGCTTTCCCATTAACGTTGACATGTTCCCAAGTCCATCAATATAGCTAGCTGGCCCTACTGGAAAATAATATGGTAAAAACCTAGACAAAAAAGTCAAATGCAAATAACACTTTTCTTTTTTAGCTACAATTCTTCATATGGTCTGTTCTTAGCTTATACTCCAAATTACATTTGCCCCATAAATGGGTTAAACTTGCTTCAAGCACACCTGTGCAGACGCAGACCACTGAAAGGTCACATCAACGTCGCCCAGACGTTCCGAAAGCAGCACAAGACCCTGTAAAATAATAAAAAGTGAAAGCTGACCTTGTGCGAATCGCGATGACAATGCAACTCTCGCCTAACCTCTTTACACCGTGCACAGGTCCAGGCTGATATGTCAGAGGTCAGAGGGTGATAGGTACACTAGCCACCCCTTGGGGTGAGTGACATAATTGTTTAAAAGCAGTACTTGGAGCCTTAACATTCAGGTCTGTCAAGCCACCAAAAAACATTAAATATATTTTGCTTGGTTGGCGATTCGCCGGTCTCACCGCAGCCAGGGCAGTGCGGAGGACAGCGTGTTGCGTACACACACCTGAACAGGCAGGTGATGTGGGACATGCCGATACTCCAGGAGTCCGGTTACAGACGCCGGCGGGGCCGGCAGGCTCTCCCGTCGGGGGGGCGGGGGGGGAGCACATTGGCCGTTTTCTACACCCTGACAGCACCGTAATATGACACACATTCTGCATCGGTGACACCTGGCGCCAATAAGCCTGCAAAACAAACGCACATCGTATCAATACGAACATGAGCTACTGAATATTCGGGGCATTATGACTGTGGGCTACAATTCGCTCTCTCTTGCAGATAAGCACACGCACACACACACACACGTGCAAACACGCACACACACACACGCAAAAATGAATTCTGATTAAAAACAAGCTTGAAAACCTTCTACACTTCAGGCAAGAAGAGATCGCTAAATATCTTCGGACAAATTTACATTTGTCTCAAAATAAAAGCAAATTAAAGTTGAACCCCCTTCTTTTTTTTTCTTTTTAATAAGTGACTGGTGGTGTGTACGATGACAGGACGGATGGCTGTAGCAGAACTGATAGCACACAGGACACTGAGGGAAGGGAGGGGGTTGTTGCTGGTATGAGGCAGCTAACAAACGTCAGCCAGGCACTGCTTCCGGCACTCTGGCGCCATCTCCTGGACATAAGGGTAACTGCAGCCTCTTGAACGTCATGCCCTGTCCTCTTCGTTTCCACACTCATCCTGTAGAGGGCGCAGTGCTCGTTTCCAGTCCGCCTCTTAGCTCCATTCTCATCCCACAAGTTCAAAATGAAAAACAAGCTCTTTAAACAAAGAAAGAAAGACAAAAAAAGGAAAGTACTACACTCATCACCCACTTGCGTGTGGGTTCTATAAATAAGGATGGTATTGATTACATTAAAACGGTGTCAGCCACACAAACGATGCGTACACCACAACTGAAGCTGGAAGGCAAGTGCTGATCTCCCAGAAACTGTCACGAGTACAGAAAAAAATGACTTGCTTTTTGAGAAGGAAAAAGGTCAGGGTAAATAGTGATTTTAAAACGAAGAAAAAAAAAACTGTTAGTTCAACCAAATCAGCTTATAATACAAGGATCCAAAAATATATTCATTCTTCTTTTTTCCCACAAAAAAGGGTAAAAAAAAAAAAAAAGTTCTTTCTTCCTGTTAAAATCCCTATTCACATACGCCCAATGGCCGAGGTCAGGGGTCAAAGGTTAAGGATGGGGACATCGAACAGGTCACAGAGACCTTCGCTCTCATCCAGGTTATAGATGTAGTCGTGGTCGCCAGGTGGAGGAGAGAGACGGAGGAGAGGAGAGAACACTGCAAGAGAGAGAGGCGGAGAGATCGTCACACACTTACATAACATACACTCCCATTTACGATAAACACACAAAATTATTTCCCCCCCAAGATAAACCGTCGGTTGAAAAAGGGGAACTGTAACACGAGCAGTCCCACTGACTGGAGCAAAGACATATCAAAATAAAAGTCCCCAAATGATGCTTATTCAGCGACAAAAGGACACTGACCTCAACACAGCAATGGCTGAATGCCATCACAATGAGACTGCGTTAATTACTCCACGTGTGGCTCGACAAAACTATCGCAGCTCATGGGAAATTAGCATCTCGAGATGCAAATCTGGGCCATTTGCCTGCATTTGTGTTCACGAGTCACGTGCACTGCTAGCCGCCCCAGTAGCAGCGCTAATATCCTCGAGCTAATTATCGACGAGCTAACTCTACGGCGAACGGGTCTGAGGCGCCAGCCCTCACCTTCAGAAGCCATGAGCTCTTCCAAAAGGTCAGGGCTTATAATTTCTAGAGAGAGGGAGAGCGAGAGAGAGAGAGAAAGAGTGAGGGAGAGAGAGAAAAAGCAGGAGAGAGAAAGAGGGATTTAATTATGTAATTAGTCACATTACTCCTTTCAAAGTACACATTTACAGCAGTTTTTTAAATTCATTTTTTTATACCAACACTTACCTTTAGTTGGGTCCAACATCTCCGTGAGTTCTTTAGGGAAGTCCAGCACTAGAGAAAGAGGCAAAAACATGTTTACATGAGAACCCCGGGGAGCAATCCATTTTTTGTCATTTATGAGTGGGGCAAAATGGCAAGAGGTTGCAGGTTTGATTCTCAGTGCTCAGGTGGGGGTACTGCTGCTATTAGACTATATTGGCCAATTTCAGCCCATCACAGAAGTACTGCTGCCTCTTTGATCATTGAGAAGAATCATGTTTTTTTCTTTTTTTTTTCCCCTAGATGCATCAAAAAAAAAAGCAGCAAGCCATTCAGACTGAAGAAGCCAGCCGAGCCAACGGTGTGATCAGCTGACTTTAGGCAACATGACCCAGACAGGCCGGGGAGAGATAAGCAGGGAGGAAGGGAGAGGGAGAGAAAGAGAGAGAGCGAGAGCTAAAGTGTGTGTGTGTGAGAGAGAAAGAGAGAGCGAGAGATAATGTGTGTGTGTGAGAGAGAGAGAGAGAGAGAGAGAGAGAGAGAGAGAGAAAGAACTAATGTGTGTGCTGGAGAGAGAGAGAGAGAGAGAGAGAGAGAGAGAGAGGAGAGGAAACAAATGCATCTCTCCGGGGCCACTACACTCAGTATCCGATGCCCCACATGGCCATGTGACAGTGAACTCGCCCCTCTGATATCACCACGGAAACATTACGGGCCTTTGGCAAGGAGGTCACTGGAATTCTAGGTAGGCCGTGGACCCCTACTCTGAGTCACAGAGTCCAGAAAGTAGT